>JARK01001644.1:87847-103714 GCA_000688135.1 Ancylostoma ceylanicum
GGGGGGGGGGGGAGTTTAGTACCCATCATATTCTATAGGGAATCCGCCGCCGTTTGGCAGCTCTCACTACCACCTCCAGGAACTTTTATTTTGCCAAAAAAAAATCGTCAAACATGACGGCACTGCCTGCTCATACGATAAGCAATGGTGCCTTCTACATGAAATGACTACATCAAGAAGATCGCAACTTTTTTTGCACTGCAAAAAGGGACGCTGCCCCTTATAAGTGAATGGACGACCATTGGAGCATATTGAGCCTGCTCCAAGGGAGAGGGTCGAGTAGGTCCCGCCGCGATTCTGCAGCCGCGACGCTGAGAAGTCGCACACGCAATCCGTCTATCTTTTTGAGAAGGTCTGTACATATACTTATTTGTACCCACATGGTCATTCCTCTGATAACTGGGCAAGGCAAACGCAGCAGAATCTGCTGAGCCACGCCCCCAGGAAGTGGAAGGCAGACATTGCTGCATGATCAAGAATTGCTGCGTTCCTGGTTGTGAGAGCAGCAAACCCTGTGTTTCGGCTGCGTTAACGGGGCAGCTTGCTGCCCGGTTAACCGCGGTTCCGTTGAACCTGCGTTCTACCCCATCATGTTCTGCGTTCATCCCCCTCATTGTCACGTGATGTCCCGCCCCCTGGGAGGTGTATATAAGCCGGTCGTTGAGTGTCAGANCGCGGACGCGTGCGGATGCGGAGGTCCGCCTGCGTCCATCGCTGATGGCGCGCACGCGTTCGAGAACATTTTTGAGGAAGCATGGGTAACCATGAGCTTACCCGAGTCTGCGTTAGGAACACCGTTGAATTTGAGACTCGTCCAGTTTCAACTGCCATCCCTGGTTTACGACATGTTATCCAGCTCTTCCCCCCCCCCACAAAAAAATAGCAGCCTTTTAAACGGGAACGCAGCTCGTGGGGCGACAAAATTAGCCTTGACTCCGCGGTGTGACTGCTGTAGAAACGTGTCCGGGNCTCCATGGTGTGACTGCTGTAGAAACGTGTTCGGGCTGCGTTGGAGGTTCCGGAATCAGTACCCATTCCAGCAGGACGAACGCAGCTATATCCCCGTTCTTGCCGCTACCATGGCAGGACTAACGCGGGATATGGCTGCGTTCCAGCTCTGGCATTGCTGCCATCCTAGATTCATGTGCTGCCATTAACGTGCTCCCCTATTTTAGCAGCAATCGGGGGGACGATGGCAGCAATGGNTCGAGCTGCGTTGGACGTTCCGGAATTACTCGGTATCCATTCCAGCAGGACGAATGCAACTATATCTCCGTTCTTGCCGCTACCATGGCAGGACTAACGCGGGATATGGCTGCGTTCCAGCTCTGGCATTGCTGCCATCCTAGATTCATGTGCTGCCATTAACGTGCTCCCCTATTTTAGCAGCAATCGGGGGGACGATGGCAGCAATGGAGGGGACGATGGCAGCAATGGAGGGGACGATGGCAGCAATGGAAAGGCCACGCCCAATTTGGGGTTTGAAACCGAAGTATTACTGCTGGAGAAACGCGTTCGTGCTGCCATTGGGCTGCTCTGTTATCTGAGTATGAGTGAGCAAAAATGGCACACAATTTTGCAAAAATTGTTCATGAACACTAATAACCTGGCGAAAATTCTGAACTATAGAATGTCTAGGCATCGGATCACTTTTCTCATCGAACTATACGTTGAACTTTGTCGACGTTATCAAATGTTCGTTAAACTCAAAAAAAAAAACTACAGAGACAACAATTCACCAGCTCCACCCAGGACATATTCTCCAGATTGAGTAGTGACTTTCTACTCCATCCCTTAGAGGAAACAATGTTCTCATCGAATGAATCGCCGAGCTATGATACTGCTATGATGCTTTCTGCTGGGCCATTTTCGTAATGTGATGCTTGGGCATGTCGCGTATAAGTTTTGTAGTCGCTGTTTCAACACAATGATGATGAGTGCCTTGTTCAAAAAGCCCTAATGTTGTGCAGAAAGGTATGCGGAGAACTCCATTACAGGATTCATCTTCACTAAACGGAACGATTATTTTACAGCAAACTCAGTACCACCATCTGTGAGAATACATACAGTAGGCGTCAATGGCGGTGACCCGTCTGCGGCCTCGAACAGAACGCCGCGCAACCGCGCCGCTCACGCTAGTATCGTCGCCGCAGTGGCTTATCTGGGTTTTCTTGATAGTTGTTCATCATATTTGATGATAACTAATAAGAAAATTAACTGATTATCAAGAAAAACCCATAATTTGATGTCCCGGAGAGGACTCTCATTTGAGCGGCGCGGTCGCGCCGCGTTCTTTTCGAGGCCGCAGACGGGTCACCGCCATTGACGCCCACTGTATCGGGTTTTTGGGTCGGATTAGCCTGCTCATCGCCCTGAACAAATGTGGGTGTTTGTCTTCTCAGATTCCAGGCATGTTGGACCATCTTTGAATCTTTGCATTGTGGGATGTTTGTTAGCACGAGCGGTTGACCAAGAATGTTAGACCAAGATTGTTAGTTAACTAACAATCTTGGTCAACCGCTCAACTAACAAACGTTCCACTTATTCTGAAGCGCCATGAAATGATTTTTAAGGCGAATACACAGGCCCTGACGAAAACGGTGCCTCTGAGGAAAAATTAGAAAAAAGTTAAAATTTGCAGCGGACATTATTAATCAGACTAATAGTTTCTTTCTTGCGAGGCTACACTGAGATTGCAGGAACATACAAAAGGCGGAATATTAGCATCAATTTGCCAAGGAGACCGCAATGAAGAGCGGAGTAATGCTGATAAAGTATAATTCTGTTTTTTTTTTAAATTCTAATAATCCTGGAGATTTCTTCGCTCTTTCATTAGAGAGTTGTTCAAGGTAGTGAACAAGATATCGAATCCATTTTGTGCCGTAGCTATATTTAGCTTAGAATGCTAAACCTAAGGCCACTTCTATTTTCTTGCCGGAACTGACATTTTCTAAAAATTCAGAATCATACCAATTTCACTTATTCTCTGGTTTTTTTTTTAATTTCCGGCGACCGAATCTTTTGGACAGAAATCTGGGACAATCATGGCTGTTTGCCCACTATAAAAGCTTCTTTAATCTTTTTTATCGTTTCATCCCTGGTGGCGAATTCCATGGTGTTTTGATTATGAAGTCTTTGTCAACTCATACTAATTTTCCAATGGTTATTTCTTTTGCTACCGTTCGGGAATGCTGGGGTCCGGAAAAATATGTGAAAAAAATATATTTCGCGAGTATCTGCATGGTGAGAGAGACTGTGCTATCGATCTTCTGCCGTCCCATGGCTCGCACAACTCGACCACACCTGTTGGATGTGAAACATTTATGAACTTCTAAAAACAGTATTCCTAGTGTTAATAGGAAGTTCTGTCTTCAGGAAAATGTTGAGTACCCTCCATCTCGCCGAAATATACGGAGATTTTAGAGCCAAAAATTTCCGTAGGTGCTGCCTTCAATGAGTGCCAAACATGAATTTTTTACGAAAACCGACCCGATGGCGAGACGCCTTACATGATTCTATGCGGGAAATAGGAAGAATAGACCACGAAATGAAAGAATGTCATGCCTACAAGGAAGAGAATGTGCGTTAGCGAGAAGAACAAGGCGCAATGAGGTTGACCTCTGGATGTAGTGGCTATTTCGTCACGCCCATGCCCTCCAGATATGATGAAACATGACCTTGGTCACAAAAGGGGAATGAGAGCGTGTGACGCGAATCGGTGGTATGTTGAACTGTTATACCATTTGAGTAGGAAGTTTATTAGTCTTCAACTCAGAGCGGTAAAAAAGGTGGAGGATATGGTTGCGCAGTGGGAGCGCCTGGAAAAAGAGGTGCTCTGCTCTGAAGTCAAATGGCGACCTATTTGGCGAGGTTTGTTTGGCAACCTAGGAAACGGGTTTGCCAACTAGCCAGGCAAANCATGTATTAATAAATGAACAAAAAGGGATGCTGCCCCTTATAGGTGAATGGACGACCATTGGAGCATATTGAGCCTCAGATGCTACGCACAAAGTGAGCACCTGTTGGTGGTCGGTAAAAAGCACTTCCGAGACGTCGATGTCCGAATTCGAGTCAGCTGTGGAGGTCATATAGCTCAAATCTTCGCTGTACGACAAGCGCTTGCTAAGGCTTTGGTAATTTACTGCCACAAGTGTTTTTTTTTCTTGTGATATCTGTGAGCAGAATGGCCAGCCCAATTCTTTCAACTATGTGTGCGCTCGATGAATTCCTTCCTAGCTCAGTTTTGCAGTTTGTAGCAGGAAACGAAGCTTATCATTCGTTTTCTCAAACAAAACAAGGCAATTGCTGTTCAGACATCGCACATACGATGTTGCGGGTCAAAACAACTATGTAGTATCTAATGATATCGCTCACTCCTACCCAGCAATTTTTTCCATGATCAATGGGTTGAGAATTCTAAGCATCACGGGCTTTAACCAATCTTTCAGAGTCAAAACAAGTCTGGGCAGCTCGTTTTCCAACTACAAACTTCAAAGCCGGGAAACGCATAAGTTTGAGAACAGCTTTGCAATAAAAACACAAACTATGAAAACCAACAATGGACATTAATTACAGCTTTGAGCGAACGAAATTGTTGTGAGCTTCACTCTTCCGGCAGACCTATTTGGCGCTGATCCCAACTGGGTAACTGAATAAGCTTATCAGAACAAACCGTTTTCTCAAACAGCGCTCAATGCACGAAATCAGTGTGTGACACATGCAGAATGCACTTTAAGATTAGTCAGGATTCCACAAGTAACAAGAAAGAAGCGTGGTCGTGATGCTATGCTATGCATATGCTTAACCACGCCCCTTTGTTAGCATTTTACCATCGTTCCTCTGCATGCAGCCCGGACGAATGGAATTCCAGACTAGGGATGTGTATTACAAAAATTCCAGATTTCATTAATTTGTTACTTCATTACGCTGCGAAAAAAAATGACATTTACATGCTGTTGTGCTGGTTCGTTAGCCCATTAATTCGCTAAAAAAAGATGGATACATAAAAGAGTCAGGGAAAGATTGATGTTGGATGAACTGTGTGCAACACTACTAAAAAGAATAAGGATGAGATTTTCAAGGATATTCATCAGTTCACAAAACTATACCTAGTTTTCCTGAATCAGGACCAACTTCCGAATTCCTATAATTCCATAAGCATATTTCAAACAAAGAGGATTAGTGAGCCGGGCTTGCATAGATAGAAACGACGAGGTTTTATCCTTCTGTTTAACAGTTCGCTGAGTCCTTAATGGAATGAACCTTAATGTTGATATAATGCTGTAATCTGTATATATAAAAGTGAAAGTTTGTATGTTTGTATGTTTGTATGTTTGTATGTTTGTGTGTATGTTCCGAATAGACATCGCGGAGAGTGAACCGATCCGGCCCAAATTTTGCGTGCAAGTCCACGACGAGACGGCGGAGGTTCTAGGGTGCTTTTGACCTGACCTTATCGATTAGTTTATCGATTATATCGATTTTATTGATTTTTCGCTGTCTTTGCCCAGGGACTGGCAGAAACATGCCTACTGGGGTTACTTCATACGCTGAACACTTTTTCGCTCTAATAACTCACTTTGACAATTCCTTGTTTTCAAGAGTTTCAAAATGGCTTGAAAAATTGCCAGAAGAATTGTTATCGTCTCCAAATAGTTACTGTTTTAAAAGGAAACTGAAAGAATACAATCTTCTTGAACTTCTCGGCATAGACGATTTAGGTCATGTGTGATGTGTTGATTGGTTCTCTCCTGCTCTTCTACTCTGATATTCAGGTGGAATGCATTGGTTACAACTCCCATCTCGTTGCTAGCCACCTTAATTTGGTATTCAGCAGATGTCTTGGCGCAGGACCATGAGAATCTCAAAAGATCAGTTACTTGATCACTATCGCTTCTTATTTGCACCTGTAAACTAAAATGCAATTTTTGCTGTCGAATTGGCTCCTTTCTCCTACTATTGTCAAAGTCGTCTGCACGACCGTTGCTCGCGTTGTGAAAGCTGCTGCCTAGTTATACGCGTGGCATGGATCAGCTAACTTCCGGCACCGGGTTCGCTGGTCGTTTTTGTTCGGTGGGCTAAGAAACAGGAGCTTTTGTGATGCGAGCACTAGCGAGCTAAGACTTTTCTCTCTAGGAATTATACTTGGATTGGGACTAGATTCCTGTGGCTCATAGTGATAAATGCGGGCGTAGTTTCCTTCGTTACTGAGAAACCACGGTTCTAAGTTTTTTTTCTCCTTTTGATGTGGTAGTAATTTCTCTAGGCGAGATCTTTGTTGGTTCATTTCGATTTTGCCCAGGGATGCTATTGTTGTTGTCCTACTGTTTGTTCTTGCTATGTCTAGCACGTCCTTGTTGGTGACGTATGATAAGTAAATAAATAAATAAATTTCCGTTGTAGAGGTAATAGCAGATTCAGCATCTACTCAGTACGCTGATTCCAGCGGTATTGTCTCAAAATAATCTTCAAACCCATTTTCCAGGACGGGGCCTGTAACAGTGTGTTGACCCGAATTGACCTATGAAGCCGTTGATGTCATCGATCGGACACAGCGAGACTCGTTTGTCAACGTTGCAGCCGTGGCGGGCACAGCTTGGAGCAACCCACCCCCGGGCTCCAAATTTTAGCCATTTCGACCCATTCGACAACGAGGTTTTACGCCTGTTGATGTAGCTTACTGGGATTCTCATGACGAGAAGGTCCAGAATACAATTTTGCTATCTCCAACCTACAAAAGGAGATGGCCCCCTGCCTTCAATAGCGATAGCTCTAATCCAGGCCAACTGCGGTTAACTAGCAACGGAACACACCCCACCTCAAAGAACTAAAGGCGCCACTCGACCGCCTGAAAAGCTACCTACAGGGAGCTTCAATCACGATTGTCCTCCTCTCAATGTTGGCAGCACTGCATCACTCGTTAACCCACGTTGATTCGCGTTGACCGGTATGGGGTTAACGTTTGTGTTACCACGTATCAACGTGGATTAACAAGTGATGTGGCGCTGGCAACACTGAGAGGAAGGTAATCGTGAATGACACTTTCTGTAAATGTGAAGAAGTGAATACAATGTGAAGAGGTTAATACAATGCTCTTAGCGTCCAAGTATCATCTGAATTAAAGTGTATATATGGATTAGTGCTGAGAGATTGACAACACTTAAAAATGATACGGCCGCCGAACCGATGTGCCGACAAGTCTACTATGTGAACAAATCAAGCACCAACCTCTCTTCCTAGAGATCGAATAGAATTTCCCAACAAGTTTCAATGGACATAGAGCCTCTACTTGAGCGTATTGTGCTTTCGATATCATTGCGCACTGGTGGCCTCAACAATTCAATAATTTGAAGGTAAAACCAACACGAGATCACTGATCAAATTAAAGGCTCTAAATGGAGCTAACCGAAATGGTACACACACATTTTGGCCAACTTCACACTTGAGCAACGTTTCTCATGGTTGATCTACGCCTATAACTTAATGTCTTAATGTTGAAACGCTACCTCCTCCGAAACAGTGCCAAATCTTCCTGTGTTCAACATTTGGATTCCAAGCCTTTTTTGAGTTTCACGTCACTATTACAGAAGACCTCACGTCATTCATATTAGCCGTATGGCGTTGAGGCATAAAAACACTTCTCTCATCTTTGGAACCCTCTCCGTAAAAAAGCTAAATGTGATGAATTTGTGTGGTGGATGATTTGACGTCTTACACATAATGAAGGGGTGAAATCAAAGCAATTGATGAGTGTATATAAAACCAAGTCACCCGTATGTCCGAATCACTCCATCCTCAATGCTCCCACTTGTCGTGAGTCGGAGGAGCACCATATGCTGTTGATTAAATAGCGCCCCTACGGGACGCTGGAGAGTGGGGTTGGGCAGCCACTTGAGGTGCGAAGTATTCAAACTTTCGACGTCCTCAGAAAATTAGGAAACAGGCGAAAATCATTAACTGTTCCCAAATACAAAATTCAATCTATGAAATGCGAATACTCTGTCATTCTGGCAGTCAAGTTAACGTCGGGCCATTAAAAATTCTTGTCGTTCTGTGAATTTGCTCTCCGGTGTAATGTTATATCCTCCCGTTCTTTATCACATCATCATTTCTTTACCCGTACCTGGACGTTTCCCATATTGTTGAGCTGAAGCGCGATCGGGCATCTGTAAGCTGCACAGCAACGCCACAGTAAGGCATCTGTGGGCCGCACAGCAATGCCACGACTTGAAATAAGTGACCCCCCCAGCACCGGAGAGTGAGTATCCTGCTCCGTACATTATGCAGTCTAGAATCTCTTGAACACTGCCTCACTGTTAGACCGCGTGACTACCAGAACAGGAGACTGGCCCCGATGCGAAAGCATTGTCTAAGTCTCTTGCTTTTATCATTGACGACTGTATTCATCATCATCGTGATCAACGGAACCAGCGGTAGGTGGGTCCCAACACGACTTCCACTATGCACTTATGATGAAACATCGGCCGACTGTCTCGTCAGTTTCGCCTCATCCACCAACACTCTCTATGGGCTGAGCCCACGGCGAAAAAATCGATCAGCGATCACGTGCCGCCCCCCCCCCCCTTCTCAGTCTGCGCTCTAAGAAAANAACACGACTTCCACTATGCACTTATGATGAAACATCGGCCGACTGTCTCGTCAGTTTCGCCTCATCCACCAACACTCTCTATGGGCTGAGCCCACGGCGAAAAAATCGATCAGCGATCACGTGCCGCCCCCCCCCCCCATTCTCAGTCTGCGCTCTAAGAAAATTTTGTTGCACTACTAGAATTTATATTAGAGGATTCCTCCATAGAGATTTTCGAAATCGTTCATTTCATGGTGTTCATGGCTCTGGAGAAGTCAGAGGCAGCAATGATACAAAATTTCGATCTCGAGATTCCAATGCGATCCTGGGTAATTGAGATTTGCTCACATTGATGTGGACTGGTCTTATAATATCGACAACGCTGCCTTTCTGCAAGCTGTTTTGTTGCGGATTCGGTTTCTTCCACTACTTTGCAGAGTTCCTGAGATTGATGAAAGGAAACGAACTTTGGAAAAATGGCATAACTGGCCAAGGTGTCGCAGAGATACTGGCTAATTCTAAAACGATCCCAGAACAACGAATGAATTCGAGCTATGACGAAAAGCAACCATACGAGCATGCAAATAAACAGATGGACAAAAAAAAAGAAGTATAATAGAGGATTCTGACGGAAAAACATGAAAACGTTGGTGAAAGCCAAACACTCGCTTCGGTACGTACAAAGCAAATCATCTATGGCTAGGGTAATTGTTTACCGTGATGTTAGGGTACATGGAAAGGCAAAGTAGAATTGTGAACCTGACTCCGCCTGGTTATGCGTCTCTGAATTTCAGCGCAGGCTCACAGACAATGCCAACCCGAAACATCTCTAAAACTTGAGAAAGAGTGAAGATAGCTTGAAAAGCATGAAAAGCTTGAATCCTTTGTCGTTGCTTCTTAGAGTATTCCAGACTCCGCTAGTAATCGGCACGACCGCCTTTGCTCGTCGCGATCGCGACGACATGGATAATGCGAATGAGGAGGTCCTAGACAAAAGAGGAATGATAACCAAAGGGGCGTGGTGATCGATATGCATCGCTACAATTACCGCTATCACTCACATCACCAGTTCATTTTGGGCACCATTGAGAAGTACTGGCGATGAGCTCCGTTTGGCGGCTTTCGATGGCGATGTAACGTAGCGCCCGCTCACCTGGATTCATTTCGAACTGGCGAATTCTGGGGGTACTCTTATATATGCACTTGATTAGCCATTAAACACTTATCGAAGCTTTTTTTGGCTTCTGTTCTCGACTGGGCTTAGGAAGATCCTTTCAAAGGCGTGCATGAATCCACAAACTCCGGAAGTTCGAGTCTCCAAGCGGTTTACGTCCAGTGATATAATACATACATATAAGACGTTGCCAACTGAATTCTTGCACAAAACGGTTCCTGAGGAAGAGAATGTGCAGAAAATGCCGTAGTATCATGAAAGTGACGCTGTTAAATGAAGTGAGATATTTAGGAATGGCAACTGAGTATTTTCCTACGAAAGCACCAACCCTTCTTCAAATATGGAACGTACAAAACTGCTTTGAACATGTTTCACAACTGTCTGTGGATTACAATATTTATTGTGTCATTAGTTTTTACACCAAGCAGACCATGTTATACAGGATTACGCGCAGCCTCTTCTTTCACTTGTTTATTAATATGAAAAGAACGCTGCTAGTCCAATGACCTGTTCATATCACCTGATTTCCCGAAACTGCACTGTACGTCTGGATTTTGGGAATCCAAAATAAGCACGTGCAAATTTCGGAAATGTTGGACATGTTTGGTCCCATCAGACATCGGTCTCACTCACCGCGGAAGAGAGACTACTGCAGAAAGTTGATATTATGGATCACATAGTACAAGATTTGTACGAGGAGAGGGAGCTGCGAATTTCATGGAACGGACTTGGGCTTTTCCCATGTTATTTCATTTGTATGCGCACCATTCAAAAAGATGGCAATGGTTGACAAGATACTAGCATTTTATAGGTTTAGGACGTTTCGCTACAAAAATTTAGTTGGCACTGTCTTATATGTATGTCGTTCAGTAGGAAACGAATAGTAATTTGCTTAAATTTGTGAAATAGGTTATTTTGTAATCCTGAAATGGTTCAGCAAAGCAGCCAAGATCGAGTGGTGTAATCTCGACGAAGTATCAGAAGAGTCTGCAAAGTTCGTATTTCGAATTGAGTCCTAATGAACGAAAATAAGCAAGATTAACCACTCAGGATCAATTCTGTTGCTTTTGTTGCTACAATTGAAATAATTTAGGATAATGGGCAAATTGGAAAATTACTCAATAGAATGTCATTTAGTGGGAGTTCACAAATTCACTAGTTCTTCACAATAGGAGCTATAATGATTCTGGAATCGTTTTCACAAAAAGTTATGGCTACTAGGAATGATACGCGACTCGTTTGCCCGGCTAGAGCCACTGGGTCTGCCGGGTGCTATCTCAGAAAACTCATACCCATTGGGAATAGTTTTGTGAAATCATGGCTGAGCACGCGGTTCTGGTTTGGGATTTTTCCCGTACATCTGGCCAGGGGGTAAAGGAGCGCACGGGCCTGAGACAAAGCGACGCGAAGCGGCGCTCTAGGGGTATTCATACAATTAAGAAGGTGTAAAATAAGCTCATCCGTGAGGTTTTGGTGAGCATGAGAGGCTCTAGGTATTCTGATGTAGGCGCCTATCAGAAACAGATATTTTACACTTTCGATTCAAGAATGTCTCGGTGCGAACCATTCGACGTTTGTGTGGTTTATAAACATTTGTGTCCATTGATCTCAACTGGATCGTTGTTGTTTTCTAAAACTGGTTTTTCGTGCGACAGGAATGCCATCTAAAGTCTCTCTCGTTTGCCCAAAGTTCAGCGTTAGAGCGAAATCATTTACTCTCCGTGCTGGTCGTGCCTAGCTCAAAATAACGGAAGATTTGCCTTCAGGACTCACGAAAAATCAATTTAAACGTCGTGTCGGAGATACTCTGTTGAAGGATGAAACCAACCAATTTTCGGGACCGATGGTTTCACTTTTGCTCTTAGGAATGTGTTCGTTTTCTTTATCACTTAGGCATGTGTATCAAATCTGTGGATTTCTTCTTTTTCTTTTTGATCTATTAATGTTCTATAACGTTTTGACTTCTGCAAGCGTAACAATCCGTACCTATTCGTGACATATGCTACGAACCTACGTTATGGAACGAGCAGTCCGCCATTAGCCTCCACTGAACAAGATGGCCATAGTCATATTTATTTCAGCGGAAGGAACGAAACGGAAATTAAGTATTTTCTACTCTCTACTTTTCATTATTCATTATTTTTACTTTCTCATAAATGGAATACGACACAATATATGAATTGTTATCTCGTAGCGAACATGTGCTGTTTTTGCAACCACTGACACATACATCTTCAAATCTTTGTACATGAATGTCAACGTATTTATCAACGGGTCAAACTTTGCAAGATTTATTGCATGGTACTTATATCGGAGCTATTACCATTGAATAAAGACACTGTATGTACATAAAAGACGGGAAAGTGATCACTTCAGCCATTCTCATTTCGACTTTACAACCATCGCCGAAACAGTGCTGCATTGGTTCTCCTTCTGGCAAAACAGTCTTTCAAGAATGAGACATCGCACACTTTTATTGATAATTAGCTGTAGCCATACTGAGGCGGTCACTATTGCATCCATTTCATAAAACCTGCAATAGCACAGTTGTTGAAACAAAAACCGGAAAGTACAACGGTAATCTTTGAAATGCGAAGTCAGAAGTATTGAAATTTATGAGAAGTTGAGACGAGGTGATCTTTCTTTTTCGGCACTAATCTGGCCGTTCCTATCCATAACAAGTAGAAAGGCTAGTCAGTGTCTACCAGTGGCGGACGCAAGAAGTAGGAAGTAGGTGGGAGGCGTGGGAAAAAATAGGGGTCTCTGTTATTTTGAGGATTCGGATGTGAAATAAAGTTAATAAAATGTTAATTTTAGTCCTCCCCCCTCCCCGCTTCCTGCGTCCGCCACTGGTGTCTACCTATAATCAGTATGTCTTACTACTCCGTTGCGATCCCGAAGACATTATCGTTGACTACATTCAGGTTATGCTTCTTCTGCACTGCGAGCTCAGGAAAAAGCAGCAACGCACACGCTATCGCAAAAACATATGTGGTGTGGTATACCTCTTCTCTATCTCTTAGTATCCGGTCGAGATTTGGGTACGCACGTTCAGAGATGACGGCTTTCACTTGAGACGAATTACGATCCGAGCGATAGGGTATAGTGGATGATGAGCGTCTCCTGGAGTTGATTGGAAAGAGGAGAGGGTATGACACCAGCAAGATGGTACGGGAACCTCATGTTATCCCAATTCAATAGCTATGCATCGACACCACTCCGGAGAGAAGGAAATAGTAGGTTTCGAATGGCTTTCGCTTGGTTGTTCAACTTGGTTGCCACTCTGAATTTTCTGCCCGCGGTGGACCCACGGTATAAAGCCGATCCGCGGTGGATCCGCGGTTGCCCGCGATAAATCCGCACATGCACGCGTTGGCGAACCAGGAGTGACGTCACCCTCATGCTATGCCCACACATGCTCATGGTCAATCCGCGCATGCCCGCAGTGGACCCGCAGTACCTCTGATTCACACATCACCGCTTTGGGAACCACCCCATTCGTCGACATGTGTGGCCGAATGGATAAGGCACTGGACTTGGAATCATTAGCTTTGGAGAGAGGTACGTTCGAATCCCTGGATGTGCAAACGCTCGCAAAGTGAAGTGGAAATGCCGCCATGGCTTTGCTTTCACCCTTATTCGTCGAACACCCCAACATTGACTCATTTTTGACCAAAATATTAGATGCAACACCGGCGCAGAAAGAGTTTGCTTGTGATAAAAGCAATAAAATTATTTATAGTGCCCAGAGTAATGTAATTAAGTAGATTCAATGCGGAATGACCAATGTATACTGTTTAAAAGTCACTGCTATTACAGGTTTCACGTCCGTCTAGTTACCACCAGAGCCCTTGTCAATAGTAGTGGCACATCATGCCTATACATAGTGTAAACCACTCCCTCAGTAGAGACAAGTGGTTGGGTGGCAGAATAAAGAGAGTAGGGTATATACATATACACATATACACGTACCAAGGTGAGCAGGAAAGGGCTGGTTAGCGGAAGTCAGATCTAGCTTGCTGGGGGACAAATTGTTAAAAAAAGAAACAAACCATAGTTCAGTTACACATCTGTATAGATCATTTTTCAATCGAAACGAGAGTAATACCAAAATGGAGCGAATGAGCTCGAAGCAAAAGGGAACTGAGGATGCAAAAGCGCAGAGCAACAACCGTTTCTCCACTCTCTGAAATTGAGTGCAAACCTTCTGCTCATGCTGAAGGGAGAGGATATCTAATAAAATATACCGTGAATCTATGCTCTCCTTTTCTGGCTTTTTGGTAAGAGGAAATGTAACATATCGAGCAAATAACGACAGTGGTAGCACTGATCAGGACACTTTGATATGAATTGTACTAAACAACGCAGAGCATTTGCAACTGACTTTAAAACTTGTATATGGCACTAACCTCGTCAATTATCCCGCCTGACATTTGCAGGATTCCCTGTGCAGTAAAAAAGAAATGAGGTGAATCGTGATAAATGATGAGAACAGGTAAAGATGTCACAATGAAGAATAACCAAAGGGACAGCATAGTCAAGAAAACCACTGAGTTCTTCCAAATCTGCAAAATTATGTAGAGATAGTCGCAGATGTTAAATGGGACACATGGTTGGAGAAGAAAATCGAAAAGTTTTTTTTTCTTCTAGGAAACATCTGTACAATAAAACTTCTAGCTCATTTTCCGTTATTGACAAGTTTTCACTCCTAACCAGGCTTCCACTTTCCCACGTCTATTTCAAGTTTTATAAATGTTGATTTCTCGTGACGAGTTGAGTCAAACATCATTTATTGGGGGAGTTTTATCTCATTTTCGTGAGCTCCGTTTGACTACGCAGCATTCATTTCATTAGACAATTAGTGACTAAGCAATAGTACACTACTCGATTGATGTGCCCCAGTTCGGCACTAAGAGAACTACGGCAGCGAAGCATGCTCAAGGAATCAAGGAAAAGCATCAGAAGATTCAACGCATGTATGCGGGATTGGTCACCAGAAAAGGACCAATCCTTCTCTACGAAGATGCTTAGCCACAAGTTGAGCAACCCGTTTAGAACGAGGTGGGCTACATAACTCTCTCTCTCATGGTATCTTACACACAGAGTACCACTCCTGCAAAGCTCGAAATTCTTGTGAGCAAGGAATGCTCGACCAACCAACACAAATAGAAGCTGCCTTCGATGGGCTATTGACTCTTGAACTCCAAAAATTTATGCAACAGGGATAGCTAAACTTGGTTTTCGTTTGAAGAAATGTGAACATTTCATCAGCATCTATTCGGACCGATAATATTCACGTAGAGCTAAGGTAAGCCGTTTTAAAGACACGGTACCTCAGGTACCGTGTACGAGATTCTATCAGTTGAGTATATGCGAGCCGCTGAGTGCAGAGATCCACTTCAAAGTCATGGAAACGTCAAGAACAGTTTTCGTAGAAGGATTCCTTGCCCAAGAACTTTAAGATTCCCGTCCAGAGGACCAGAGGCTTCATTCTTCAGAACAAACTTGCTGGGAGGGGCGACATGGTCTCCCAATATAACAATATTTTTTCAATCAATGATAGCTGCTGCTGAGAAGTCCATTTCCATACATAAATTGCTTTTTTCATATTTTTGAAGCAAATTTATTTATATTAAGAACAAACATTAATCAATGATATATTGGCCATTTTCTTGGGTGGCCTTTTGCCATCTTTCGGTAAGAAGAAAATGAAGAAGCCTTGGTTTTTGAAAGCGAAGAACAGGTCCAATTCATTTTTAATAGCCTAATCGGGATCGAAAGCTGTACCATTCAAATGGAAGTGAAAGGAGCGTAACCAGCTCTGTTAATTTTCGACGGGTTATCAAAGAGGTGTGGGGTCTGGCGTTATCATGATGGAACACCACACCTTTGCGATTAGCCAATTCAGTGCGTTTTTTTCTTGATTTCTTCGTTCAATTACGATAGATAACGACAGTAAACATTCATTCAATAGTTTGGTTTCTTGAAAGCAGCTCAAAGTAGACTATACCCTTGCAAGTTGCAACCCCGCCATACACAAAGCATAATCTTCTTTTGGTTGAATACTGGCTTTGGATGTCGATGGGGGGGGGGGGGGGGCCCTTTT
>JARK01001644.1:103831-173752 GCA_000688135.1 Ancylostoma ceylanicum
GGGGGGGGGGGGGGGAGCTCATTTTGCTTCATCCATGGTCGTTTGTGCATTACGTTATCGTAAACAATCCATTTATCATGATCCGTTATGATTCTTTTTAGGAATAGGTCGTTTTGGTTACGATTCAGCAAAGAGTCGCATATGCTAATACGTTTGGTGAGGTGGATTTCCTTCAATTCGTGAGGGACCCAAGCATACATCATCCAGTTTGCTTACGTGACCAAGCTGTCGTAAGTGCGAGTAGACGGTTGAATTCGATATGTCGAGCTTCTCTGCTATCTCTCGAGTTGTCATAGGCCGGCTAGTTTCGACCAATCGTTTTTGCCCTTCCGGAAGTAAAACAATAAAATATGCCGATAATGCTCTCTTTGAATGTCCATTTTCAACTTAATTTTCAACCTACTTGTTTTTTACAGACGACGCGCAGTTTCTGAATCAAGATATTCTAAATTCCAATCTTTATAATAGTTATCACAGCGTAAGCCACGCAATCACTACTACAGAAAATGTGAAGTTCACGTCATTTGTAAGAAGGAAAAGGCGACAACAATTCGTCGTAGTCAAACGACCGAAAACAATCGTAATTTTTCATCTGCATTTCCTAACGAAAACTTGCTCGTGTCAATACTGATTTCTGCCTTTTATGTGAATTCTTTTAACAGTTTTCTTTCAAATTTCATGCTCATTATTTGAATCAGCATGTCTAATAGTAGGACCAGATTTTGCTAAACGAACATGAGGTGACTTTGAGGATGCTAATTTGGTTCCTGTCTCAATCTGCGAGCAAGATAAAACGAAATCATGTGGTGTAAAGTTTTCCTCTATCATGTGATTTTCTCACCTGCTTCTGCCTAAGTGGGAAGTGAATTGCTGTAGCACGATTCACAGCTATAACAACGTGTCCACTGCAAAGAATTCCTCGAGAAATTACAACGTTTGCCAATGAAAACAGGGCTAATCGCTGCATATCATCAAAGAACAAGTTAAAGTAGTTAAACTTTCTTGCGCGCATAAACTCCACAAAAATGAACACGTAGAAATCTGCGATGAATTGCAACAAAAATAGTTGATAGTAGGAAGATTTGAACTGATCCAGGCTCCGCCGCCAGTGGAGCATATTGCACACCAAGTAAAGATAGGTAGCCATTGATATCCAGGAATATATAGAGCACAATAACTGTCCGAGCGACATGTCAAACACTTTCTGCAATTATCGATAACAGCAGAAGCAAAAAAGGTATACGCAGTGGTAGCAGTCATACACCGAACAGGTGCTATACCTTACGTTATTCTTAAGATGTGCCATTTTCATATGTTCGCGCTGAAAGGAAAGGAAAAGCAAGAAAATAGAAAACAAAACTGGAAAATTCTAGTTTAGCCAACATCTATGTACCTAGAACCTCAAAAACAAGATTTCGATTTCAATGAACTTTACTCAGACATTCAGGCGTTTGGAGCGCTGGCGAACCCTCCCACTTCCAGCCGATGCAGGCTTCCAGCAGGTAGTCCTGGCTGGAGCAGGAATACTTGCTGAAGGTACGGAAGGAGCAGCAAAACCTGCTGTGAGTGCGCATTACTCAGGACTTACGCAGGTATTCCTGTAAGCTGTTTTTTTCCTCCATTGCCACGTGGCAACCGAGGTGTATATTAGCCGGCAGACGGCTTTGGCTTAGTCTTGCTTCCGCTGCGGCGGAGAGCAGACGAGCCCTACGGGACTTGTCCGGCCAACTGAGCCCCGGTTGAAACCGTGTCCCAGTGTAACAACTGGCCAGATGAGATGCGTTGGTTGCGGTCGCGTGGCGGCGCGGTGCAGGCGGGTAGATCCGTCTTGCCACAACCGCCCGGCTCTCCGACTGTTGGCTCTGGAAGCGCACGCGCGTCTGGGGAACTCTTTTTTGTAGTATTTTTGTAGCCATCGGTTGCTATGCCGGTCCGTTGTGTTTTTATCCTACATGAGAAGATTAAAAATTGTTCCAATGCAATCGAACATAAAGCTTGTTGTGAATTAATACGTCTTTAGTTGTGCTTGTTAGGCACCACTATTAAAGCGGCTAGTACTAGCGCTGCAGGATGACCTGCCATGCTCCTGTCATCCCAGCAGCAGTATAACCTGCCCTGCCCCTGTCATCCCAGCGGCAGGGTCACGGCAGGTCACACTCAAGATAAGGCGCGACAAACGGCGAAATAGGCGCGACAACCCCGCCCGTTCGTTCCGCAGGTGCCATGCCGCGTGAAACTCTGTGGGGCTGCGCAACAAACGCCTGAATGTCTGAGTAGTCCGATGAAGGTCATGATGAGGCGAAAAGAGGCGTATCAAGTTTGTGCGATTGGTTTGATCAAACCATCTCTCCCCCTTTCATAGTCGACTCGTGAACATTAACGCTCAATTTCACCATACCAAATTAGAATGTGACTGCGATGAAGCGCTAGAAAATTTTGCGAAACACTGTCTGTCTGTATCCGGGTAGCTTATCGTCGCGAGGAAGCCGAGGGATGCGGGTTTTTTGCGCTCTTCAATACGACATTAGGTTCTAATCGATCGACTTAACCAGAAAACAGTGGACATGATGGCCGAACGTTGCCCCCACTAATCTATGTATAAGTGAAATTTCGTAGTTTGTCGTCTTTATCAGTACAGTTTCACTATTTATCGGAAATTAAGGGTAATGAGTTCGCACGATTGGCGTTTTCCACATGAATTAAGGCACTTTCAAGTGAATGGAAATCGAGAGAACAGCGCCTGTAGATTTGTACCATCTCCGAGTTACACGGTACTTCCTATAACAAAAAGTAGCAGATAGATTCCGATAGAACAAAACATTCTCTTTCACAGGCTATAAAATATTATGCCACAAATATTCGATGACATGAGGAATATTGGAATTTAAAAAATAAGGCGGGAACTTAGTTGCCAACCTAATAAAAGCGAATTTTCTGAAGACACATCCTGAGTATGCAAAAACCCTCTATTGAATAGCTGTTTGTATGCATTCCCGTGGGTACCACGATTCAAACGTCACCAACCACCACGTTACCGCCACGCAACCCAATCGCAAGGCTGCTGCGTGGCGCCATGGCTAGCGGAGTAAAAGGCAGTGGCGGTTTCTGCGACTGTAGACGTTTGGATCGTGGTGACCACGAGAATATGTATAGTCTATCTCGAAAATCCTTGCCTTACGCTGCACCGCCCGTCTGCTGCGGCGCGCCGCGCCACCTATGCATCAACATAAGCTGTATTTATAGCAAATCGAAGTCCGATCCTGTCGGATAACAAGTGATACGTATCGATCCACGCTGGAGCCCTACACGTCGGATTCAGACGAGGATCGATACGTATCACTTGTTATCCGACCAGATCGAACTCCGACGCACTATAAATAACGCAATAGGTGATGAGGCGCGCCGCAGCAGACTGACGATGCGGCGTGAGGCAAGGATTTTTGAGAGAGACTGTATGTATTCACGTATGTGTGTAAAGGGAACTGCTACGGCGCTGCCTACAACCTCTCCCACTTCTTGCGCACTCGTGCGGACTTCCACGAATATGATCGCTGTGCAGAAGCGCCTTCTCCGAACGCGGCTTCCGCGGGTAAGGATGCTCAAACCCCAACCGAGTAGCTCTACAAACTGCCGCTGAAGGGCAACTGTGCGAAGTGCCCGCTTCAGTGATCGGCATGTCTATGCTTCTCACTACTATGCTCGAGGATTTCAATCTGCGAGGCGATGGTGCTCCAATTCCTATTTCGAATATCACAGCTTCAAGGTCCAAAATATAGTGTTCTAGTGCAAGAAGCACAAGTCGGTTCTGGAGAGGCAGAAGGCACATGACTGCGACGCCCTTTTGGAACACAACGCAGATAATGAGGTCGGAAATGGCACGATGAGTACTTCAAACTAGGGCATGAAATGTTACTCGGTATAATTATGACAACGAAATACCTCGACATTACTTGACTTCTCGACAGTATCACAGTTGCACATTGGTTGCAGCTATGATGAGGGGTAAAATTCTGGAGGAGATTCGTGTGATTTCGAAATAAAATGCACTACAGTGAAGATGTAGAGAAGCCGTGGAATATTAAATTGCATGAGCTTTCTTCAAAAATAGAAAAATTTTCTAACTGAAGGACATAAAATGGTATAAATCAGTGGGTCGAATTGGAGAGAGCACTTCTTTCTCCGTGTCCTACGGCCACGTAAATTGAACTCACTTGGTCTCATACCGGTTGTCCTCAAAATGCAGTATTTGCTGGCAGACAAATTCGCTTCTCTTCCAGGAATGCAAATGCCAAATGATTCACTGCTTTCTCATGAATCAGCCACTTTAGGTTGAATAGTCTCAATCTTTCCTCGTATTTGGCTGAAGCAGTAGCGGGCGTTTCAGGAAATATCCTCAAGAATACGATTCTCGTAAATGTTTGCTGCACTCCATGGTTCTTCGGTAATATTAGAGCCCATAAGTTTATGCCTGAAGAACGAGGAACTAAACTTTGCCCTATTGACGCACTTTGCACGCAAAAGTTACAATTCGAATAGTAACGACAAAAGTGGACATGTCTCATCTTCAAGAGCAAACTCCCGAATTTTCGGAACGGATTTGAGATCAGGATCACCAAGCTATGAAGGGCATGCCCTCTATGGTGATAGTGGTCTTTAATAACATGCGTACAGGGTGAGTGAAAAGTATTGATCGCCTCTCATGAAACACGAGATATATGGAAAACCAAAATTAGAAAACTGAAAAGTATTGGTCGCCTTTTATGAAACATGAAATATTGGGTTGTCAGGAAATGATTGAGACACTTCAGATTTCTATCACTTTTTAAACGTTTTCTTCTCAATTAGAAAACCCTGGGGACTTGTAGTGGACACCCTATATACCCATCGCCTTGGGCCATCCTTCAGGGACAGACTTCTCTCCACAGGTTCAAGAATCAGGAAACTACACGTCGAAGTCAATGCTCGAAAGTCCTCAAAGTTGTCGGAGTGTTGCTTGGCCAAGGAGTGCTTGAGTGACCGAACAAGGTGTTAGTTGGAGAGTACAAAATGGGGCAAGGATATCGAGTATGGCAACGCAGCCCATGCTTGCTCCTCCTGCTAAGAACGAAACGACAAAGCTATATAAGGGTCATTTTTGTCCACCAAACAGTGCATTTCGACACGTCGATGTCTCTTTTATCGATATTTGCTGGCCACTGCCCTGAATAGATTATTGTAAAATGTGTTGTTGTTTATTATGTTGCGTGTCAGCAACTTCGGCGGAGCATGTCCTGCTCCTAAGCTCAGGAGGTCGCATGAATTATAAATGCCTTTGAGGAGACATATCTATCGAAACAAAGTGTTAGAACCGACGTCTTATGGTTACATGGCCGACGAGCACCGGGCCAAATACCAGCATGATATAGTCACTCCTCCTGCTGGCACTGGCACTCAACAGAAGCTCGTAAAAGAAAATCACTTGAATTATGTAGTTATCCGCGCATTCTCGCTCCTTCTTGCACCACGGCGTAACGCTACGCCTTGTCATACCCATGGCGTAATTGCTCGGGGGCCAGGCTATCATATACTCACATGTCCTGGGCCCAAGCCATGTGTGAGCGACGCAAGAGAGAATTTTGAGTGGAGTGTCGCAATCATTTCTCGACAATCTAATATATAGTAAACTAAAATTAGATGAGAAGTTATGTAAGTACAAGCGCTCTGTTGCGTAAGATTTCGAGAAACGCGCAAAAGAAAACATCAATGTATTTTACCAGTTCTGTACCTACCTTCACAAGTCATGAGTCAAAACGAGAAAAGCTGCCAAAAGCACTTTGAAATTAGTCATCTCCGCCTTGATCAAACACTTCTACGCTTTTGATAATTCGGAACAGTGGTTCGAAGAAGCGTATGTTCGGCAGTGCACAACAACATTGATAAAATATATCAGCTCCTCCTGTATTCCTATCATCTTCGTCAGAGGACGAATTCGACAGCTCACTAGCGTGTTCCCAGGCCGTCTCAGGGAGCCGCATTAGGGAATGGATATAGAATTGAACGGGGGTTGCCTCATATTGTTTGCTATATTGTTTCCCTATGCTCTGATGGAACTCGTCCCTCTACCAACTTCTGAGGTATTCATGAGTTATTTTAAGCGGCCAATACCTTCCCATGCACCCTAGTGCCTTGGCGAACTGATGCGAATTTAAAGTCTGTGATGAACAGGGTACGGATTTCTGGGTAGTAGGCTTCCTTACCGATCAACGAAAATGTTTAACTGTACACGTTTGCATAACATGCTTTCAGCACTCGTTCAAAGTATTATACAAAAACATCTCCGCGGAAAGCCATGGATTTTTGGAAATACTACTTTGCTCATGTTCCTAGCTCATCTCGGATTCGTTGTTAGAATTCCTCATGAGCCTTTTCGATGATGATGATGAGTTACATCTGTTTTTTCTCGAGGGGGGAGCAGAGTTTATGGCTCGCATATGCATGAAAAACTTCAAATACGCACTAAAATTAGTAAATGTAACCCGTCGTGGAAAACTATTAGGTTGTCCCAAAATAAATGCCCGCAATCTGTAATAGTAATGAATACTTGGAAATTCATAAATCCATTATTTCAGGAGCTAGATAGGCAAACTTTGAACGATTATAAAGAGGAAGACCTGCTCTATCGGTACTCCAAAAAGACCCTCTCATCTGCTCTTCTTTGTGTGGTGGTGGTTTCTGGTTTATGTGGTTTCTGCAGACCACATTGTGCGATACGGCAAAACATGGTTTCTGGGCCCTCCCATTTTTAGACTCTTTCTCCGCCCTAATAGTACAGGAGCCGGATTCGGTGTTGGCTATGCATTTGGCCAGGTAGTCGCATTGTGAGCACATAGGAGCTGTAACTAGAGAAACATTTCCGGAACGGTACGATATTCCAACATTGATCAGGTGATGGTCATGAAAGTTCTCAGAAACGATAGCATAGTTCTGGAGGCAAGACGAGAATTCTAAAACACTCCATAAAAATTTTGTAGCTAGGTGGGGTGCAACTAAATCAGTAGCCACTCAGTCTTCTTGGCAGCTAAATATGGCGAAAGTACAATGGCGAAGTCGATCTTGAACAAAAGCATCGCCGGTCAGTGCTTAACTTGCGGCACTATCTACTTTGATCTCTCTAATAAACATTCTTGCGGAATTTTCCGGAAAAGTGGGCTAATTTCAGTGATGAGTGGACAATGCCTAACAAAATGGAGCTTTGTCCTGCTTGTATTGCTAGGGGAAATCTGGATATATTCAAAAATCTCGACATTTCAGAAAAGTGTAACTTTTCCTGATAGATGAATTTCCGCTCGAGGTGTTTGACAGGAGCTGAATTAACCGCATGCCTCGCCCGTTACCATTTGGGCCTCTGTCGCAAGATTCGGTAGAGGACGCCTTAGTTTTGCTGAGCCGAAGGAGTGCACTTCCACTGGCGCAGTTGAGAAATCCACACAGGTTCACACCCAACCAAGAAAAATTTCTCTGAGAAAGGCGCTGGATCTCTCCTTGTAATATTGTGTTGGCCGCACCTTTGCCTGATACAATGTTCTTTAGAACATGCAATGAAACCGCTTTTCTTCTAGAAAATTCATGTGAATCAATGTGTACTGAAAGTTGACCTTTCGCACTTCTTTGACTCCAGTGATTTAACCTTTCTCTTTCCATAAATTTTAGTGTACTGCAAAAATCTGCTGGAAATATTGATCATAATACTTTTCATTTCAAAGGAAAAGCTTATGTTTGAACGGAGTTACGCACCTTGGAATGCGCACCTCCAGAACGGCCACTATTTTTGGGACTACCTAATATATAACAAATCCGATCAAAGAATTCAAGATCACCTCCAGAAACTATAATATTAGGTCGTCAAGTATGAAATGTCTGATTTTGAAAGAGACAGTTTCGGGTAATGTTTCTCCAACAAGATTGGGTACGAGCAATCCAAATATGCTCCTATGCTACCGGCACAGCCTTGCCATCTTACCGGTAGCATGGTTGCGCTAACGGCTTGGAAGCCAGGGAAGCAGGCGGCAATAACGTGGCGAAGGGCATTTCCAACATGATGTTGAAAGTGAAAAATTTTCTCTACCAAGAAGTGGACTAATACTTGAGAGAAGTTGTGATCAAGTAGAGCAAGGTTTGGCCAGTGCAACGAATGGCAGGTGGACTCTTCTCCTTGCTCCCCTGGTTTACGCAGCGCGGTTTTGCAAAAAATGGTCAAAAAATGGCACCAATTTTTGGGGATCAAACTGTGAAAAATTCGTTCATCGAGCCACTTTAGCTTGTCGTATTGCCTTGAACACCTGAATAATATAGGGTTACGAACGCCAAACCTTGCTGCATATGTAGGCATACTGTGGTTCCTATCCGCTCAAGCCACAGCTCCCAACGCATCATAATCCAGGTTCATCACAACGCTCACTTTGCAGGTTTATATCACGGGGTAGAAATTTTTCAAAACATCGTTGTCCCGTTCCTTTATTAGCCACTTCCCCTCCAAACATTTCTTGGGTATTTCGAGTTGTCCTCGCCTTACAGGCTCCGCAATGGAACCCATATTCCGAAATGATACGATTTTTTGTTTTCGAGTAGTTTCACAAAAGTTCCTCTCAAACAAAATTTTTTAAGTTCGTCAGAAATTAAATAGGTGATTTTGAGAGAGGGAGAATTTACCTTCATAATGGAAAGAAAAATGAGAGTGGAACTAAAGAAACCCCGAAGATACCAGCTGTCAAACTGACCTCTCAAAAAATCAGACATTTCATACTTGACGACCTAATACATATGATAATACACATCCCTTCACGAAAGGCTACCTTGACCAAGTTCCTTTCTTTGTCAATTATCAAATTGCTTTTTCTAACTACTTTCGCAAAGACAATCTACAAACTTCGTAATGCTGTGGTCGTCACAGAAGTTCCACAGACTTTATACTCAGTACCGTAAAGCCTCATAGATATATTTTCAGCAGCACCAAGAGAAAATCTTTAGTCACGGAGTACTTCCTGAATATTTGAAGCTATGCGAAAATAGAAGAGAATGGCTGCAAGTTTCCCTTACAAATACGTTGCATGTAGTTGACTATGTCTGTCCAATACATTACTTGTATTCGAATCTGCATATTGTATCCAAATGGATCTGCCATGTGAATGCTATGTATGTAGTCGGATATGTCTGTCGAACACATTGCTTGTATTCTAGAATCAGTCACCGGATAGAAGTGCCAAAACAGGTAATATGTTTACTCTCCTCAATATCATGACTTATAATAAAGCGCTTACTCCGTGTGTGTGTGAGTGTGTCTAAAACGAAATTCCCTGATTGGTCAGTGATGATGATTATGAGGTCATTATATAAAAGAGGGAGGAGGGTATGATGAGGTTCAAAGAAAGGAAGTGGGGGAGACGGCCCACTACTGTGATAAGGGCGCGTTGGCGCCCAGAATTGGGGGGGACGAGTCCAATACTCTAATGATAGGGGTGCGCTGGCGTCCGAAATGATAACGGTGCGTCGGCGTTCAAAGTAAGAGGAGGCGGATCTGGCGAATGGTAAGGGTGCGCCGGCGTGCAAAGTGGGGACGTCGACTGTGGCACGCAAGCAAGGCGCGTCGAGCTCGTCCTATACCTTCTGGAAGGCTTTTTTCAAAAAGTCCACAAAGCGGCGAGGTTTTGAGCAGGCTTCTGCTCTCATAAATGACCAGACGTGTCATCAGTTGGATTTAAATCAGGAGAGTTGGCTGGCACCCCGGCATAGTTGACGAAGTCGGGAAAATCAACTTCGCACTAGTCCTGCCCCATTCTTCCCTTGTGAGCGGAGGCCCCGTCTTACTGGTAGGTCCAAGAACGGTTTCCTAAGTAAGCATTAGCCTATGGCCAAGCTTGTGAAAGATTCTTCCTATCGAGGTCTGCTTTATGCCCATTTTTCGTGATATCCTGCGGAGCTAGCACATCCGGTTCCTGCGATTTCTTCCGCGTACCGTTCTGAGATTGCTCGTAGTTGTCACAGATATATGTATTCCTCGTCCAGATCGATCATCCTTCACCATGTAATGAAAGAAGGGGCCTACCCTGTGATTCATTTTCCTTGCCACATCGTTTGTGTTGCTGTGCTTCTCAAGGCCGAAAAGCAATAGCAGCAAAACATGCTCGTATTCAACAACTATTTTTTCAGTCATGATCGCGGAATGACAGGACGAATCGGGTATAGGCAGGCCATTGTTTAACCCTTATATAAGTTCTGGACAGATAGTTCTGGAACAATCCCGAGAAATTCGGCAACGCCCAAAATTAAGTGGCGGAGATCCTTCACGACAACCTAATAATTGGCATACCTGACAGCGAACAACAAAAATAAGTGGTTCACTCGATCGCCAGTATCACCTGTGGTTCTCTCGTTCTCTCGTGAACTGCTGTTGTTTTGAAGCAACCTCGTTGATCAACTAGCTCCAAGGTCAAATCTCGGCTGTACGTCTAACATTTTTACTGCTATCTCATCCTCCTCCGCGCCGAAAAAAGTGGCCTGTTTGAGAAAAATCCTTATAAAATATGAAAATGGTACTATTCCTCTCATTTTCATTGCCGAATCAACAGTTTGGACATCAATTTAATCATAGCGCTCTGTCCCCTATTTTCTCGTCAGGTTATTTCCTCTGAATGTAAAAGTCTGAGTGCCTATATCAGAGAATTCACTCCACTCCACGCAATGACCCGCAGCGGACCTATTTTTTTAATATACGAAGATTTTTCTCGTAAAGAATTGAGGAACAACGAGTGTGTCATTGTAATGGTACGATACTGTGGTCCCTACCGCTCGTGTTCAAATTCTCGTGATTTCCAAGGTAAAGATAGCAGTCAGAACTCTACTATTCAAGCTGAGGAGGATAATATTCTGGTAATAGCAGTATGTGATTTTCTAGAGGACATAATTTAAATAAGGACATCCTATCAAGGACATCACAATGACGCTACTCTCTCCACTTCTGCTCAATCAGTTCCGTGAGCGCTCAATCATAACCCACTATTACTCGGACTCATTTCTCCTTATTCTTTATCACACCTCTATAGTGCAACGGAACGATTATCATCTATCTGCATTTGCGTAGAGTGCGGTAATAGCTATGTTACCTCCAGTCGTCGGTGGCCATCCTCATGTTGCACGCTTCCTTCTTCTTATACACTTGGAGATAAAGGCGTACTGCCGGATGCGTGGGGGCACGACCCACGCCAGCCGACACCGTGTTGGGTCGGAGTCTTCTCTCCACACGGGTAGCACGACGTTGAAGCTGGTGGAGGGGTGGTCGGCCGCTCAGGTTGGCAGCGTAGCAAAGACTGTTTATTGTTCATTTCTCTTGTTTAGTCCTTTCTATTGAATTTCATCCAGCTTCTCAACTTGCGACTATATTACAGGTGCCTGCTATTGAGACCTCTGCCATTTCAAAGAAGATCATTTAAATTCGTCATCTGAATTCAAAAACAGCACTCATGGAAATTTCCAGATTTGAGATTTTGCTGAATTTTGGAGTTATTGATGACGATGAAGACATAGGCTGTGATGAAACAGCATGATACACGCCGGAAGATGCGAAATAAAGGCGTTGTTTTCCATGCGTCCACAGCGCGGATAAGTTCTCCGCTATGGGTATATGCGCGTAAGGCCACGAAATCCTGTAGATGTGCATTCCATATACTACACTGTACACCATTCCATATAATACACTATACAGTGCGCTAGAACACACGTCGCATACCAAGTCAATAGCGCTGACTGGTGCGGCGGATACCAAATGGCCAACGCTCGTATCCATGTCCACGGCAGTATCTCCGCACGTAGGTTGCTTCTTTCTCTTTTCAAGTCACCATTGTGATTGTCTGGCAGCCGACCACACGAAGAACGGCTCATCTCGAAGATGAGGATTTCCATGAGTGCTGCCTTCAAGCCAGGGACGTGGCTTAATTCGGCTATTTTGAAATGACGTTTGAAAAATGACGTTTCATTGATCACAAGCATTGACGTCTCTCAGAAACAGTGACAATTTCATTTCGTGGAAAAAACCAGCTATGTTTAGTAGTTTATTAAATTCAATTCTTTTTTTGAATTGTTATCCTCGTAATTTCAACATTCTCGTAATTTCATTCTTACAAGGGAAGGATACTTAATCAGTATCGCCCTTCGTGGCAAGGTGTATATTGCCTTACGCAGCTCGCGACGCTGATTCCAAATCCGTTTTCATCTGTTCCTAAAAATGTCTCTGTGAGAAGTTACCCGTTTTTCCATGTCACACTCACGTAGGGCGCACGAGGTTAATGGTCAAGGTGAGCCGTGGCGCAGTGGTAAGTTTCTTGCTTTTCAAGACCAACATCGCGAGTTCAGTTCCCCTCACAGTCTGGTGTTTTGCATTTTCCTTCCACGTACTATTTTCCTTTGAAACTCCATGCCATGCAGTTCTATAGGGTTTTCCACCTGCAAAATTATCTTTAGCACTATTCCACTTTCACGGACCCAAAAACTTCAAAGAACCTTATTGGCTGAAACTTTACGTAGAGGGGTTATTCGGAGTGCTGAACACAAATATCGTATCCATTTTGTACTGTAACGCCATTTTTTCACGGTCACGGTGGGTATAGTGTGGAAACCGTGTATCACGAAATACTCTCAAATTTTGCCCAGGAGGGTTATTTCGGGTGCTGAACACGAATATCGTGTCCATTTTGTGCCGCAACTTTATTTTTGTAGGGATACGGTAGGAAATTCAGGTAAAATGCTAATTCCAGGTAGAAAACGAAGGTGGCACGCGAAATAATGTTGATAAACAAGATCAGCTCCTCAAATAACCTCCCTATGCAGAGTTTCAAGAGATTCCGTGACATACAGTACCTACAGTACACCCACCGTAACCCTGAAAAAATGGGACTATGGTGCAAAATGGATACGATATTTGTGTTCAGCACCCCAAATAACCCCTCTACGTAAAGTTTCAGCCAATAAGGTTCTTTGAAGATTTTGGGTCCGTGAAAGTGGAATAGTGCTAAAGATAATTTTGCAGGTGGAAAACCCTAGAGAACTGCATAGCATGAATTTTCAAAGGAAAATAGTACGTGGAAGGAAAATGCAAAACACCAGACTGTGAGGGGAACTGAACTCGCGATGTTGGTCCTGAAGAGCAAGAATCTTACCACTGCGCCACGGCTCACCTCGACCATCAACATCTTGCGCCCTACGTGAGAGTGACATGGAAAAACGGGTAACTTCTCACAGAGACATTTTTAGGAACAGATGAAAACGGATTTGGAATCAGCGTCGCGAGCTGCCTAAGGCAATATACACCTCGCCACGAAAGGCGATACTGATTAAGTATCCTTCCCTTGTTAGATGTAAATGAATTCTTTGAGTATTTCTTCATTATACAAAATTCGACATCCGCTGCCAAAAACAACGGAAATGTAGCGCTAATGCGGTCACGAATTCAAGTAGTTTGTTTTGCTATTTCACACGATAACCATAGGTTCAACGCCATTTTTCGCATTTGTGCATTTCAGTATAGTAAACAGAGTATTTCGAGACGGTTTTGTATCATATCCTGTTTTGGTGAGTAGTTAATGACACGTTACGTACGTTTCACCACTCAAAGCCGTAGGTTGCTTAGATAAACGAAGAGGTTCAGGCGATCTGCTCCACTAATGTTCTTGAGATCAGTAATTTTGAAGGAAAAAAGTGCTTTGAATTGTGCCTATTGAACTTTTTGCTACCAATAAAAAATCAGCCAGAGAAGCTCAATAGGTTAACACTGAACACTGTTCAAGGAAATGTTATGCTTACGTAAATGCATTCAACGGAAAACAGCGATCTCTGAAAATTTTTTTCATAAAACGTCGCAGTGGATTTGTTCCGTGAACCACAATTCCCAAGAAAAAATCCTATATAAATATGTGCCATATGCTTGCCCAGTTAGATTATTGAAACTTAGAGTACATCGCGTTCCTCATATTTGGCGCTTATCCAAATAACTCCCAAATTCTCGCATTCTCCTCCTTTCTCAGCACATTTTCACTGATTGGCTAATTAGGCGAATTGACCATTTACAGAGCTCAGCTTCACCACCCTTGCCAGGTATAACGCTCCGCATCCCGGAGAGGGCAAGCCGTGATGGTCGAGTAGGTCCTGCCGCGACACTGCAGCCGCGACGGCATTAAAGGCAGCACCAGCCGAAATCCTCAACTCGGAGCTGAGGTGGTAAAAAAGAGAGTGAGCACATCACAAATCTGAGAAGAACACAAGGAATGATGACCTACCCGTAGAGAAACAAAAATCGCTATCGTGGCCACGCCGGCCTTTCAACGGCCCGACGCGCCAGTTAACGCTATCGCGGTGAGTGGTCTGGCGCAGTGAACGCGTGCAATCCGTACCATTCACAGGGTTTCGTGGCGGGACGCACGCACACCCCACGGCGGAGCACTCGTCCGCATCTTCGACACATGGAATAGAGCGCCTTCATTTCTTGCATTTCTCGCTTCTTTCACGCAGTTTCATCCCTGCCTATGAGTTTACCGTCCCGAAAAACCCCGAAATTCGAGGAAATCTCCAACGCAAGGATTTCCGCGGATGCTGCCTTTAAAGCGCAGCGCAACCCGTCCATTTTTTCCGCAGGGACTGTAAATAGAAAGAGATAGCTTTTATCTGCATAGTTTCTCTGAAAGCTGATTTTTCTCAGTATTCGATTTTTTGATTCTCTAATTGCTATTTTGACTTCCAAGGCTAGCATTCATAGAAACAACCAGTTACAACCTTTTAAGCAAACCAACTTCTGCACAACTTGTACATTCTGTCAAATGGCAGCTCACGATAGCCATCGTTGGTTAGCTTTGTTAGCGTTTCATGAGCTCTAGCCTAAGAAGTTCTTGTGCTTTTCCATTTCTGATAGAAAAAGGTGACAATTGCGGAAAATATACAACGGCCTGTTCAGGTTCGCACTTTTTCTCAGTCATTGTTTCAATGCAAACGACACCAGAATGAGTTTCAGATGGCTACAGTGCCCACTGGACAAATTGTATTATCAGTGTACGCGTGGATATCGATGTGCCTCTACTTGTACCTGATTAGGAAACTGTTGCAGTGGCGGAGAAACATGGAGCAATTCAAATCCTCCTACTACCTATTGTTTATTCTGCAATCCGCTGCAGATTTTTATATGTTTATCTTCATAGAGTTTATAATGCGCTCCAGAAAATTCAACTACTTTGGTTTGTTCTCAGAAGATATGCGAAGCTTTGCTGTATTCTCAACAGCTAACTTACTTATTGCAAAAGCAGTGATATGTTGTGGTCATGTTGTCATGGCTTTGAACCGTTTCACGGCATTCTACTTACCTATCAAGCAAGAACAGGTAAAACTAATTTCCTGACCCATTCATGCAATTGAGAGTATTCAGGGTATGGAGTAACAGTTGTCATGTCTGACTTTCCATGAACCTTGGCATCGTATGAATATTTATTGATGAAGCCACACGAGGTTGATATTATCTTTACTCTCAGCTTTCGTTTCGGCTTTTTCGCAGCCTGAGAGGATGAAATCGGTTGTGATTTATCTTGGCAATTATCTATATACGTACTCTACAGACAAAGTTCTAAGCCTACTTTCGGATCACATAGCAGGAAGTGTAGGTGGAAAACCGTATCTCAGACTTGATCCACTGAGTTGATGTTTAATAGCGGCCATAGGGAGGTAGATTAGGAAGATAAGTGCCTAGCGCAATTCAGAAAAGCAGCTTTGAGTACGGATGGAGTTCCCACATGATCAAGAGGCATTCTTCTTTCCGGTTCATCTTTGACATAAATCCAGAGTTCCTCATAGGCTTTGCGCTCCACAATTTGAATAGCCTGGGCAAGGATTGTGACTTTAGCTCCGAATTAATATCGAAAACGGCTCCGTTATGGTACCTTGACCTATGGCTACCTAGAGGGGTTGCGGGTCGCGATCTAGCCATACCGTCTAGAGGTTCACTCGTTTCCCCGGCGTACTCAACTCCGCATTCAGGCTCATTTTCATTTCAGGCTCTGAATAAGGCGATCTCACCAAACCATAAGCCGATAAAAAATATAGAACTATCAACCTCGTGTGGCTCCATCAAGAATAAACTAATCTAGAGCGACAGTTTGAGACACATACCCTCCTGCAACCGTTGTAAATTTAATGAGAGTGTGGGGATAACTACGTTACGCAAAGGGATGAACAGGCCTTTTTTCGAAACTGATGAAGTTCTACAAGTATGTAATTACAAGTTTAGATATGATAATAGAGTTTTTTTGTGCAAAAGGTATTTGGAAACAGTCGTCTTCTTTGACTTTTTCTAAAGCTTCAAATTATACCCTTAGAAAAAATTATATTTCCCTAAGATTAACCTCTTAGTTTTTCTCGTGATAACGTACGCCTCGTAAACCTAGACCTTACGCAAGCAGGATGCGAATCCGAGTAGTGTGGTTAAACGATTTGTCATGAGAATGGTGCTAGGGATATCCCACATCACGCAATCGAGCTAGGGAATTCAAGATTTCACTCTACGTGAAATGTCGACCATGAGGAGCGCTGCCACTTACGCCACGTCGAGTAAGATCAGGGGGGCCGGACACGTGATGCATCTTAACGACAACTGTCGGAAGACTTAGCCACTAGATTCCATGGATATCAGAAGGAAGACTGCCTTGCCAGACCTCTTCACAAAGTCCTTCAGATAATGGCACAGTATTTTTTCCTCATAAAAAAGCTAAACATTGTTGTTGGCCAACAGTTATATCCTTTTATGGTCACTCAGTTTTTATGGTCACTCAGTTTCTGCTATAACACAGCACAGATTCGAGGAGAGTTAGGCACTTTTCATCAGAAGGATAAATTTTTCCGTAGTTACTCACTTCCTCTGTATTGTTATCACGCTTTTTCTGCAGATCTGGAGTAACTCAGTAGTCATCGTTAGCACTCTATCACTATGGGGAATGTGCATTGTAGCATCGCTACTTGCTATAGTTATATATCCCGACTCGCCTAAACTAATTGCTTTAGAAAACGGGATACTACAGATGTATTTTGGACCCATTACCACGGTGAAAATTTGAGAACTTGTGTGTTCTATGTTTCTGAGAATTGTAAACATTTCGACCATTTCAGTACGAATCCTATCTATGTCGTTTTAGTTATATATTCACTGTTGTCGTCTGTTCAATATGTTATTTGAGTTCCTACCGAAAAGCAAGAAAATCCGAATTCAGAAATGCGGTAGGTGAAACGATTGTTGTTTTTTTTTCATTTTTCGTATTCTGCATCTCATGATAAGTGCTATGTGGGTCAATTCCACAAGGTGAAGAATTTGATGGAAGTACATAATCACATGGTCTGACTACGTTAAACCCAAATCATCAGATGTTTTGTCAATGATATCGTCCACATATACTGCTGTTCGTGTACTGGCTATCGGCTCACCCAAGAGACTCAACACGAATATGCTGAGGACAGGGCGCGTGTGACGCAGTGGCTAGAGATGCATTGCAGCGCACACGGTCGAAGGTTCGAGCCCGCCCGATTCCAACCGAGCCTTCCATCTCCGCGAGGTCTTGCGAACGGGATTGAATGATTATCACTTTATCCTTCAACCTTATGTGATGAATATCACAAACAGCGTCAAGCTTGACGATCAGAAAATGACGTCCAATATTACCTTCGTGACCTTCCCCTCCGACTCATCCTCAAGGTGCAGAACTACAACCAAACTAACGTCAGTCTGCTCTATTCAGACATTTGATATCAGTCGATGCAGAATTCTCCTGTGAAGGTGTAGGTAGTGCTGATCATATGCTTCCAGAAATGAACCATTTACTCTTTGTTGCTCGTTGGCCTTACCGAGATATTGGTTGAAATTTCTTAACCTCCAAGTTATCTCTAAAAACCGAAATCCTGGATGTGCAGTTCACAACAAATCCTCGTGAAGTTAGATCGCACCTCCATAGAATAATCACTACCTCTAGAAAAGTAATTTATGAGATATATTCATCTCCATTGCGCCTTTGCTTTGTTACTTTCAATCCATCTCTATGTAATAGCTTTTAGCACCTCGAGAAACGTCTGTTCCTTTGTGCAGTTGTTTCCTCATTTCCGTTTTGTATCGAAGTGGTCCGCTCAACCCTGGAGTCTCTCTTGTTCGAACAGCATGATGCTTTGTACATCTGGCTGGCAGAATTTTGGTTCGTCATTTGTGTGGTTTTAGTCCTCGATGAAGTGTTCCTGCTCAAACTCCGAATTCTACGATGCTCTTTGCTATTTCAGGTTCTATGAAATGGAAGCAACAGCGACAATTTCTGTGTGGTTACAACTGTCGATCAACAAAAACGTGCGGCATCATATAATAAAGGAACTTCTCCGTCAGAAGGGAAACAGCGGCAGAAGCATTGTTTCTAGTAAACTTAACAAATTTTAAGGGTCGAAAAAATTATTTTGCTCGTTTAAATCATGATGGCGTTCGTATTTTCCTTCCGAATGAACCAATACTGGCACTCACGGTTCCTGTTTGCTTTGTAAACATTGTGTGTACCAATTTTACGTTGGTTTGTTTCCATTGATTTCAGCGTTTTCTGAATTATAACCAGCAGAACACAGTAAAGCTTTGCTGTATAGAATGTCGTTGTAATACGAAGTGCTCAAGAGGAGATAAACATGAAGTATGGATCTGCTTTTGTAGCTGTTATCACAAAAACAAAATAGATAGGCAACAACGACATAATGAACGCCCAATCTTTACAAAAGCTAGGCTATAGGGATCTGATTCCTAGCCAAGCAGCTGTCCTCAGAGTTCTCTTCAATCGAAATTTCGAGGAAATAGCGACGAGGCTGAAATAAATGTGATAGAAGTTTTGTTAGCTTGAGATGCAGCACCAGTCGAAATCCTCGTGTTTTCCTCGCCGGTGTAAGTAGTGTTAATATGCGCACATATTTGTGAGTTGCCCACACGCAGTTCGAGAAAGCGTCAGTGTTGGTGTACGCGTAGAGCGCAATCGTGTTCGAATCGGGCGCGCTTTAGCTTGCTAGTCGCAGTGATTTTTGATTGCATAACATGTTAACAAGTCGGCGACACACGCGCTTTTGCGTACGTGGGAGCCGTGCCCCACCGGTCGAGCACGTGGTTCTAAGGGGTAGCAATCCTTTTTCATTTAAAAAAACAAGACCTTTGCATGAGAGTTATTCCCACTTTCGTAGTTCTCGAAGGTTCTTCCCACTTCTGCTGTCTATTGATTTGTCGTTGTTAAATTTTTAAAAGTTTATTGGTCTTCTAGCCGTTCTAGCTCGGAAAATCTAATGAAAACGTCTAAGGGAAGGCGTGCCTTGCCCACTGTGCGTAATACTCTAGTATATTTGTTACTACGCTATTACGAAGGAATTTGCTAAATGTGGACATTTCACAAAGATACGACGCTAAATGAACAGCGCACGATCGGTCTTCCACGACCGATCTTGCATGCGGTCGCGAACGTTAAAACAGCCCCGGGAATGATGAACAACTACGTGAAACACATGCAATCAATCAGTGCCATACTGTTTTTTGGCGAATGGCCTGCACCTAGTTTTGAGTTTTTAATTTGCATCTGTGATTCGCATAACCTCCAACCACATGTGTGAAAGCTTCACGCCCCCGTCACGAAATGAGAAATACCAAATGGAATATAAGCAACAAATGATATCGACTAGATGACCAATGGATTTAGATAATTCGTTTGTTTTTAGCCGATTGCATTATAATAAAGCGCTGGCTGCACTTTGTAAAGGCAGCACTCACGAACACTTTCATGTATGAGGTTTTGATCGTTTATGAAGCTTAATAATAGTGCCAACAATTTTACAAAAATTGCAGCACTGTAGGCGTCAGCATTCTCAAGACAAAAAGAGATCAGCTGCGTTTGAGCTTTCCAGTTGAGTGAGTTGTAGGATGAAATGAATAGGTGTTTTTGTCAACAACCACCTACATACTTTATGATAAACTGCTGTCATTGTCATCTCCCTCCAACTCAAACTTGGGCAGGTCGGCCATCTTTTGTGAACGGACTAAAATTTTGGCAACGGAAACCGCCTTTTTCGTAGGAACTGTAGTACTGTAGATAGTACTGTACTGTAAAACTGTAGATAATTTGTAAAGAAGCGTTTTAATATTTTATAGCAAATTCTGAAGTTATACCAATTTCTTATGATTTTTATAGTCTGTTCAGTTTTACGAAAACCACCAGACATAAGCTGGACTGTTCTTACACTCAACAGTAATGTGAAGGAGATCTACTAAATAGATATCACTAAAAATGCCTAACTTTTGCACATTTACCAAGTGTTTAAGCTTAGAAATTACGTCTCGCTCAGCAATTGATATAACTTCCCACCATATATGTACGTGTGAGACATGTAATAAGATAATAAGTGCCCAATGGAATATGTACAATCAACAAATGATGGGTTGGGTAAAAATCTGTATTGTTCCTGTGGGTTATGTGAATCTGTATTGTCGCTGACTGTAATCAAATGTTGAGTGTGTTTATTCATAGTTTCTTGTTGCATATCCAAGAGTAGTTCCTACTGTGTTGAGTTCGGTTTTGCCAGTCATATCGTTATCTTTGTTTTTCTATTCCATCAATTATGAAGGTTAAAATGAATAAATAAATGAATAAAATGTGTGGTGGTATATCCACTCTCCAACCAGCGTTATTCTTGAGGTCTGTTCAAGCTATTATAGTTAAACTTATTACAATCAAAATAATCCTGTTATAAATTCTTCAGATTTGAAATTATGCATACCGAATTTATACAGAACATAATTGTTTTCAAACAAGCGATGTATGTACGAATTTTCAATTAAAAACTTACTGTAATTCGTAACTAATGGCATATTTTTAGTTCGCTTTAATCGGTGTTAATCCTGTCTACTAGAACAGGTAAGAGCTATTCGTGAAACTTCGGCATATATAGTAGCTTTTGGACTCCCACTGAAATTCTCGTAAAATGAAGTGGAGATCTTACAAAAAGAAAACAATAAAAATTGGTCTCCTCATACATTTGTTTGATCACCATTTTGTTATCTATATCAACTTCCAAATCAAATACTTGCACTTGTAACTATATTTGTGCATTGTTTCCAACGATAGTATTCATTGGTAGACTTAAGTTGGTATCGCCAAAATATCATTGTCCGAAGTATTACGCATGATTAGTAGATCGTCCATGTATCTGTTCGGGTAGAGGTATATGTATGTATGTCGCCATGCAATTGTTTTTTTTTTTTGGTGCAGATGTATCCGTAGTATGATAAAGTAAGATCTGCTGCGGAGGGGCTGAAATTGCCGCCTTGAGGTACTCCTATATTTTGCTTAAATATGAGTGAACGAAATGAGCACTATGCAGCTGCTATTTAGAAGATAGTCGACGAGAAGAAAGATATTTGTAACAGTATACTGTCTGCAAGAAAATTGATAAATTTCACAATAAAACACTGTTGTATCCAGCACAAACTAACTTTTGCTTGTTGGCCTTGTTGAAACACATATTAAGTATCTCTCTCATATTTGCATGAGTAGTATTGTTGTAAACATGTTTGTGTAATCGGCGGCGAAAAGCTTGAAATTATTAGATTTGTGTCTCTTTAGATGTTCACTAATATTCATATCTTTTATTGACCAGTAATCATGATACGAATAGTTGCGTAAAGTACTGGACTGGACATAGTTTTTGAAATGGTTTCTAATAAAGATTCTCGTAGCTACTAAAGCTAATGGTTCGATGATGTTATTGAAAGTTCCTGTAGTGTAGCAGGATTTTGATGGAATTCTGTGTAGTTTTGGTAAAGCATACGTTATAGGTATATCAGGATTATTAAGTGGAATCATGTGATCATTTGTGAGAAAAGTTTTATGTCTGGGAATGATTTCTTCCTCAATTTCTCAAGCGTTGCATTCGCAAGTGTTATTGATTTCAGAGGGTAAAACTGTATCCATCATAACAAACACTTATTTCGTTCATGATCCAACGAAGATAGTATTTATTTCACATGATTCCATAGTTTCCATTAGCCTTATTAAGTGGTCAAAACATAATATTATGTTGGAGACTCTTGGTAACTGCAAAACCTCTATATGATAGCATGTTTTCTTGGTTGGATACATTGTGGTAGGATATGGCTTAAATTTAAATTTTCGTTTATGTATTAGTAGTTCACCAACTATTGATAACTTTTGAGAGTTCAATTTGTTGCGTGATTTTATAACTGCTAGATATTCCAATTCTGTGGAATATACCAAATGACGCAGGATGTGTTTGCTTATGCGACGAACGAGACGGGAAGTAGTTCCTTCACCCTACAACTGTATAATGCTGCCTCTGTTAATCAGTACTTTTAAATTTCCGGTTATAATATGTTTATGGTGCGGATCAACATAGGATTTATCTATAGTACTCCTTTTCACATACATAACACTACTGAGTGTAAATCCTTCAAAGCCCATTTATAGTAAAAACTGTTTTTTTTTGGAAATGGTAGAACGTAATTGTACACTATTCTAAATGAAATGTATTTTATTCTAGAGTTATTAAGAACAGTTCATTTCATAATGTGACTGTTATTCCTCCATCGATGTTAAGATGATCGGAAATATTACGGATATATAAGGTTGGGAAATTACAGAAGTTATGCGATAAAATTTTCTGGTTTTTATCCAAATGTTGGAATGTTTTTACTCAAATGTTTGTTGTTTCAAATCTCCCCAACCTTTACAGTGCCAGATGAGGCCTCCCCCTTTTTAAAGTTAGTCTGCAAACAAACAAATTTCTTCTATTTCCTCTTCTGTTTCTCCTTTGGACAACTACAATTCAATTACTTTTACTCTAAGCGTGGTTAACAACTCCTGTACAATAGAGAATTTCGGCAATTCATGTGAATTCCAACCCATTGTTTTGATTGTTAGGTTTTGATTGTTTTCAGCGCTGAAATAGTGATCAGGCAAAACACACGCGATCACCCCCAATTGTGTCGAAAATTACCATATACGCTGCCTGTGAGGAACATAAAGTGAAAGTGTAAGAGATACGATATATTAGAAAGTTGTGATTCATCAATTTGACGATCGACCAGTTGTTTGCAAGAACGCATTGAGAGTAAAAGTGAGAAAATGACAATTTCAGAACAGTTAAGAGACTATTGACTGTCGATTCGAGATCGAATACTTTTGAGTTTGACAATAAGTTTGTTCGGTTTTTCATGGACATCGAAACTAATGTCCTTCAGAAACAACATCAAGCCCACCAAGTGGTTTATATCGCATCTCTCCTCCGTTATTAGTTCTATCAGAGACAAAGCAGCTACTTGTTTCCATCTTCCTGAAAAGCCACATTGTTAGAAAGAACTCAATCTGTGGCCTTTAGCTGCAATTCATGGATGCAACTGTAGGAAATGTATGGGAAACTAAACAAAATGAGTGGTGGTGGGAGACTGCTTCGGGTCTTGTCTGCATAGCTGGCCTGAGTAGGAATAATTTCGATCCAAGCATCTCGCCTATCGTTTTGGTATAATTTGCTCAGAGGAGTCGCGCGTTCTCAATGTGAAGAGTCACCTCGTACTTAGCACTTCGATGTTTCTTCGTGTAGTGGATCAGTTGAATCTAGATCTTGCTGAGAATTGACATCCATGGTGGTTCTTCTTTACATCTAGAGCAAAACCTAGAGGGTAATTGTCTCATTGCTCTCCAAAGTGAATGCTTAGCACAAGGGACACCTTTCAGAATAAACTGAATTCCTCACTTCCATTTCTGTGCCGTCCTTTTGGGAATAACGAATTCTCTTCAGAAGACATTATTATCCCTAATCTCTTGATCTGCATTCGATCCATGATTGAAGTCGAACAGTAGGATGTGTCTAAGGTTTTTGTCCCAATCGAATTGGTGGGTCACATTCAATGCGATAGAAAAAGAGGTGTAGCGAGAAATCGGCTAGAATACTTGTAAAGAGTAAGCCCGAAGCTACAAAATGGTTCATAACAAGCTATCAAACAAAGATTGATTCTCGTTAAAAAAAAATCAAGGTGCCAAGTATCCAGTCGACGGACGAAATCGCTACGTGTCCCATTGAAGGCAGCACCCACGATAATCTTCATCTTCGAGTTTTCGGAAGTTTTCAAATCTCAAGCATAGTCCCGACAACTCTGCGACAAAAATGGTGTCGGAAGCCACGGCTTACGCGAGATATTACAATTAGAACTCCAGTACAAGAGTACAAACCAGCCTGCTGGTACGAGTTCTTCTGTTTGCATGTGTAGCATTAGAGCGACACTTGAGACGGATCAGCTGTTTTTGCATGCCGTCACTCAGTTTTCCCACGAAAAATTCTTTTCCACGTTCTTTTCACATCAGTTCATCTGCTATTTTGGTCATAACTGCCTGGAAAACTTTCTATTTTCACTCTTCAAGAGTTGTTTATCCTTTTCCGGCTCGTATCGTTCAATTGCGATCTCTTATTGTGAATTAGCGATATTTGTTCTTGTCCTTTGCCTTACATTTTCTGTTTTTGCTCCACGGATACATTTGTGCAACTGTCATCCTTCCCTTTTGCTATTCCCGTTTTCTTTTGCTCGAAAACACTGCAAATCCGGGTAAATACCCAAATTCGTCAAAAAAGTACCTGACGACTGAAGCAGCATTATCGACTTTTGGTCAGGTCCGTTCCGCGCAACTCGACCATTCCGATCTAACTCAGCGAAATAGGGACATTCAGAAATCTACTTTTCAGAAGTTTTAACAAAATCGACTGATACCCTCGTGCTCACCGTAATCAAGAACTTAAAACTGCGCTGAAATCTCGATGACAAAAACTTTCGTGGGTGCTGCCTTTAATATGTGCAGCTGTGTATAGCACCCGTACTGTGTAAGAATGTGGGTCGCAAGCACACAATCCTCTCAAAAAGTGTTTCGATTGATCTTTCGAAAGACGGATGAATGCCGTGAACCACACTTCACTATACAATACAATCGCTCTGCCGCAGCAAAAACAAAATGGAACAGAAATGTAGTAATATTTGTATTGAAAACAGAGCGACAAATAATCCTCGTTCCGCTCTGCGTTGCTAATCCACTTGACATTCTTGATTTTGACACCGTTCCTCTCCCAAACATCGGAGCCGGAACATTTCAAAGCATTTCATATCAAACTTTGACTTTTCCGAATTGCTGCTCAGTTGCCGTGAAAATTCAATTTTAGTAAAAATTTTAGCGAGGGAAGTCACACTGTGGCTGAATTTGAGTGCTAAGAAATCGAGATTTTCAACCTTTTCAAAGAAAAATTTTCCTTAGAAAACTGGCAAATGAAATGCTGCAATAATTAGCTTTATCCAACACTTGTAAGTAGGTTCTCTCAAAACCAAAGCATTTTGCGATTTTATGAAATGCGGGGAACGTGTGGCGCAGTGGCGAGAGGCGCATTGTCTACTGCAGATGCGGTCGCTGGTTCGATCGTGCGCCAACCAAACCGTCCATTCTTCTGGTGTTGGCAAATTGGTTTCAGCGGAATCTTGGAGGATGAAGCAGTGCATCTAGTGCATCAGGTGCTCCTGCAAGTCCCTGTAGAGGGCACATACGTATTCAATGGCTATGCGATGCTCAGATGAAGTCGAATGCGTGCCGCATCCCACGAACTTTATCCTTTAATTAGAAGCGATTCTTGCAATAACTTTTACCTATATACGGAATCCGTATTTGTTAAGAAGACGAAAAAAAGACAAGAGAAGAGCCTGAAAATGATTACATAAGACATGAATGTTCTAGTTTTGACATCTGAAATTCTAGATATTAAAAAACATTATTCTAGAGACTTCTAGGGGTAGATATTGAACCTAACACGCAGTTCTTTTTTACTTTCTGGGTTTATCATTACACCGGCAGCCAGGAACTTGGCAAATTTTCGGCAGCCGATGTATCTGAGGTACAAACTGCTTTTGGGAGAACTACGTCATTCTTTGTCGTCGAGCATTTTGCCGCATTCAACACTCTGATTAACGCGTCGTTTATGTTGAGACAGTCCTCGATACCAGTTGCACTTCATGACAAAATAAGTCGTTCATGATAAAATGGAGTGCGTCACATATCAGGTCGTCAGGCAAGGAATGCCGGTTTTTTAAAGTGACCAGTTCGACAGTTGGTACTTTTGCAGTTCCTATAGATACACTCACATCTTTCTTTTCATTATGAAGGCGCAAGCTTCCTCTTTCCAGATCATTTCATTGATTTTCGATCGACTTTTAAATTTTAAAGACCAAAAATCGTATTATTTTGAAGTATGGGTTCCATCGTGGAGCCTTCAAAGCAAGGATAACTCGAAATATCCAGGAACTAATTGGAGAGGAAGGAGTGGCTAATGAAATGAGTGAACACCGATGGCTTGAGAAATTTCTTCTCGATTATATAATTTTGTAATGTGAGCGTCGTGATGAACCTGGATAACGGTGTGGTCGAAGCTGTAGATCAAGCAGATAGCAATCAAATTAGGCCTGCATAAGCAGCAAGGTTTAAGGTTCGTAATCCAATGTTATCGGGGTGTTCAAGAAAATAAGACAGAGTAAAGTGGCTTGATAAACGAATTTTTCACAGTTTGATACCCAAAAATTCGTGTCATTTTTCGACAACTTTTTGCAAAATCACGCTGATTAAACAAGCAAAGCAAGCCTGTCGCGATAGCATAGGAGCATATTTAGATTGCTTGTGTCCCATCTTGTTTGAGAATCAGTACTCAAAACCTCATTCGAAATCAGACATTTCATAGTTGACGACCAAATAAAATGCGGTGTATACACTGTCCTTCCTTATTTAAAGACAGCACTCATGCCCGAAAATGACATCGATTTTCTCTTGAAATTCTACTCTTGTGGATGTATGTACTTGTGCCCATAACAGAGAAGAAATCATCAAGAAAGGCAAAGTCTTCGAGAAATACTAACAAGGGAAGTGCACGAACTTAAGCTGCGACTTCGGAACGAGACATATATGATAGGAAGGCTTGTCCCAAACGATGCTACGGAGTATACTTGATTTTTGCTAAATGGTTAATACCAGCTCAAAATTCCACGTCGATGATTTCCTACCGCACTGACATTCATCACCTTTACTCAGAGCGGTGCAGCCGGATGGCCGATTGGATAGTGACGCAGACTCGTAGGCAGAGGCTCGAGGGTTTGAATCCCGTCCTCATGTTTTGTTTTGCAAACTTCCATTTCTAACCTTTAACGGAATTCGGAGCTGTTCACGAGGTAAATAATCGGTTCTTTTACACTTTGTCAGCTATAGAAAGTTTTTCTCTCTATGAAGCCTAATATGCCGCCTGATAAAGGCTTGGCTCAATGTCTAGTCGATTTCCTGATTTATTATCATACCACTTGGAAGAGTCTGGAGGAAGTAACTCCAAAATACCAGTTCGATAGGTATGGGCTTGCCCCCGAATTCGATGACCAAAGGTGAACTGCGAGTTTCGATGGTCCCACAGTCTATGTCCCAGTTGACATCCATTTTCTCGTCATTGACGTCAAAATATTCCTGGTCTTGTATAGTCAAGTTAGAGTAAGCCGCTCGAGAAGAACCCTCTCAAAGGCCTCCGCCATCTTGCGCTCCTGGTGAGTTGCGTTGGTAACATCACCCTGACCAAATTTGGCCAGCAAAAGCGCAACCACGCGTGAGTAGTCGAACATTTCAAGCGGTTGAAGAGTGAGAAAGTGAAAGTGATTATATCGTATGTCAGAATATTTTGTCTTACCAGCGACATCACATTGATACCCAGTATAGAGCGTTTATCTACTTTTTTCCAAGGAGCGCTCGTAATTGTTGTCCATTTACCTCGTGAACAGCTCCGAATTCCGTTAAAGGTTAGAAATGGAAGTTTGCAAAACAAAACATGAGGACGGGATTAAAACCCTCGAGCCTCTGCCTACGAGTCTGCGTCACTATCCAATCGGCCATCCAGCTGCACCGCTGTGAGTGAAGGCGATGAATGTCAATGCGGTAGGAAATCATCGACGTGGAATTTTAAGCTGGTATTAACCATTTAGCAAAAATCAAGTGCACTCCGTAGCATCGTTTGGGACAAGCCTTCCTATCATATATGTCTCGTTCCGAAATCGCAGCTTAAGTTCGTGCACTTCCCTTGTAAGTTGTGCATTGTCAGTATGAGCCCACACAGATGAGATCTACCGCCGCAGATTTGTGTGGACGCGGCGGCGCGACGGATCTCCATTATGGGAAAATCCAGATCGATGCCATATCAGCTGATAAATACAGCCAGCACCCGCCGCGCGCGATCAGAGGGAATGGGGCAGGATTGAGCATGGTAGGCGCCTTTGTATTAGGTTGTTGCAAAATCGATGTCGGATTTTGACAGTTGGACTTTGATTTGTCGTAACTCGGCAAAAACTGAACCTTTTCTACCATTTTAGTACATGTTATTTGAATCAGCAAATCTTCGCCATTTTTTCCTCTAAATTTTTATTCCACTAGGCCTGAAACCAAGTTCTTCGGACCCACGAAAAGCGGCGAGATCGTTTTGAGCTAACGTATTTTTGCGACTTATTCTTCCCCATAGGGATGGGTCCCACCGTTTGAATTTGTGATCATCGGTAGTGGAACAGTCCGCTGAGTCAAACAAATTCGGAAGAGTCTCGATCTCTGCCTGCACCTACTTCCAGAGCATTTTGAATGGAAAATGTGGTCTTGAGCCACTGTGAAATACTGGAGGACAATCGAATTGGATCCACTCGTTCAGTTTTTCCATCATGCTCGTTTCTCCGATGGCCCGAAAAAAAAATGGAATAATGAACCTCAAGGCCACCTTCGAGATACTGAACATGTCTCCTAGTGATAGCTTCTACCAGTGCTTTCAAAACGGCGTTGACGTCATAGAATTTTAGTCCATAATACTGAGGCACGTGTCTCCAATATTAAATGACTTGGGGCAACACTGGGCTACCACTTTGTTTACTATTTCTTCCTGCATAGGTTGGTAACATTTTCTGTCCAAGCCACGCTTTTGCTATCGAGTTCGAATCCACTAAATGGTTTCGGACGAATTCTAGCGGACGAGTACATTTGGATCCACCCCCGAAAACCACAATAAAAGTGGATAGAGCTGAATAAAAATGAGCACGCAGAAAGGCGAAGAAATGAGCTTTGGAATGAGTACAAGATTTATAATGGAAGCATCATTTCACACTCCAAAGTATTATTCCGAAGTTCGTGGTCCGAAAATCCGACATCGATTTTGCAACAACCTAATACATGCGTTCGAACTTGATTACTCGAGCGGCTGAAATAATTGGAGGGATTCCTTTTGCAGTTACACTCTATCTGATGGTAGCTTTGAAATCAGCAGAAAGGCAGGGAAACTTTTTTCAGCGTGAGTGCTGCCTTTAATGTCGCACCAGCCTGAAAACCCTGCTGCGACGCCAAAGCTTCACACTTTTCTCTCTCCTCTTTTCGGTTTTCGCCTACATAAATAGCAACACTCAGTTCAACTCAGGAATTGTTCCTGAGGATATCAAGAGAGTGCAGTTCTGATCTAATCGCGCTAGATTTATGGATCAACAAAAAACGTATTTTTTGAAGTTCAATGACAAGGTCATTATGGCATGAAAGAAGGCGCGCTTTTATAACTAGTCAAATTAATCCCTGAAGGGATTTCGTTTTCAGCTTTTCTGGACGCTTCTTAATCTATTAGTTATTCAAGCGCGGTTATTGGTCATATTTAAGGAAATGGTCACCATCCGGTAGGTAATACGTTGCTTTCGCACGTCTCATTGCAAAACGAAGGCTTTGGTTAGCATACAATAATTTATGCTCGTGGCAACCCTGCATCTTTCATTGTTTTGGTGCGATTTTTAATTTCAACAAATTTCAGGAATGACTACTGTGCCCCCTAGCCAAATACTAATATCAGTATACGGTTGGATATCAATGTGTCTTTATCTGTACTTGATTTTTAAGCTGCTGAAGTGGCGGAGGTGCATGGAAGAATTCCAATCTTCCTACTACTTGTTATTTATTATGCAATTCGTCGCTGATTTCTACATGTTTATCTTTGTGGAGATCATCATGCGGCCCAGAAAGTTCAACTATTTTGGCTTGTTCTCAGAAGATATGCAAGGTTATGCTGTATTCTCAACCGCTAATTTGTTTATAGCCAAAGTAGTGATATGCTGTGGTCATGTTGTCATCGCGTTTAATCGTTTCACGGCATTTTATCTACCATTCAAACATGATCAGGTTCAACAATTTCTCAGCTAATTTATGCAATTATGGTTAACTTATGGGGGAAGTACTGTTGTGAAATACACTGACTCCAGTGGTGCCTTGCATGCGGAAAATGCCTGCTCCCGGCATCCACCGCCCGTCCGCTGAGCCGCGCCGCGCCTCTTATACATTATCATACGTGCTGCGACGTGGCTCAGTCGACGCGCAGTGTAGCGTGAGGCAAGAATTTTTTGGAAGGACTATTTGTAGCGGACGCGTGCTACCATGTCAAGGGAAACACAGTGACCACAGTCCATTTCTTGTGAGGCACTGATCATTTCTCGCAGACAGCTGAAAGTGCAGAGATTCTCGGCCAAGCATTCTCAGACATTCGCTCGGGAGTCCCGCCTGACAAAACGCTTTCTTATCACTTTCGGGACAAAATCAGGTGCAGCGGCGGGACACATCATTTTGGTTTTGCTGCGGATTAAAGGGGTTTTTACAGTTTTTAGCAAGTTGCGGCGCGGCGCGGCGCGAGAAACCACTCGCTACGAGCTGAATTCTCGCGTTTCAACTCGCGCTAGGGTTGCGGCAAACGTCGCAGGTTGCCGCAATTAAAGGGCCGGAAATGTAGCATTGAAATGCAGTGAAATAGTTAGTAAAACCCAAGTAAAACAGCGAAATAACTGTTACGAGAGGTGGGCACAAGTTTTATAAGAGAAGTTACTTAGAAAAAACAAACATCAAACAAGAAAAACGTCCAAAATGCATGCAACTGCGAAGAACAACTGATTTGCCGCGTTGCCGCAGCGGCAAAGAATACACCCGAGCATTCCTTGCCGCAGCCCGCAGCGCGAGCTCGCAAAATGACGCGCCGCGGGAAAAAGTGTACAAGGAACCCCTTGCGGCATTTGACGCAGCGAGCTCGCCCTAGCTCGCACTGCGTTGCCGCGCCCTATGCTTAAGCATAGGACGCGGCGCGACGCGTCAAAACTGTAGAAACCCCTTAACCGGGAAATTGTGCGGATTTGTTATTGCCACGTGGTAACCCTTATCAAATGAGGGGTATATAAGGGCCTCACTTTGCAGGTAGGCTTCAGTCTACTCCCATTTCGGTGGAGAGTGGAATCCTACGGGTCTTCTGGCCTGCTGAGGTCCGGTTAAGACAGTGGCCCAGTGTGAAGACCAGGCGAGATGCGTGGGAGGCGGTCACGCTCGGCCGTGACGCGGAATCCGCTAGTGGCGGCCGGCGCCGGCACACCAACCGCATACGTGTTGCGGATTTCACCATGCATTTCTGTTTTCTTTCGTTTTTCAGTTTCGGGGCAAAATCCTGTCTCCCGTAACATGATACTGATATCATTTTCGGGACGAAATCCGGTCTCCCGCCGCAGCTTGCGGGACAAAATCGGGATGTTGCGGTACAACAACTAGCTGTTTTCGATGACTCCCGCTCACCCTCGAGCGGAAGTCATTATTTTGTCAGGCGGAACTCCCGAGCGAATGTCTGAGCTCCTTCAAAATACACGGTTTCCAGTGGTTCGAAGACGAGTCACATGTGCCATTATTCTGGGGCCCACCCTTTTAGGAATCTCGAGAACGACTTATATAGTGGAACACTGCCTTCAAGAAAGCATCCGAGACTTCATGAAGCAGTTCAAAGACACGATTTCACTCGACTACTTCAATTCTCGGTTGAGACTCACTAGTTCATGTATAGTTCTAGAAATATGCATTACTTCGTTACTCATTAGTTAAGCACTCACGAAGATTTTCCCTACTGAGGTATAATCATGATCATTCTAATTCAATGTCGTTCTTTTGCTGCCACATACGTTTCCTTTGCTGCAACTATATATCACCAGCCTGAGCTGGTGCAAGAGCGTGAGGGTAGCGCTGGTGCTCGATAATAGTTTCATTCTACTACTTGGACACTTCCACCGGCTTGCCAGAAGCACCCTACGCAGCCTTCCCGGTATAAGGTATGCGGCCTGGCCGGTCCCTTTCCGCGGCTTAAACGGTACCTCATAAGAAATGGTTGGAGCCCGTTCGGTAGCTCAGAATTGCCGTCGAGCAAGCCGGTGGAATTGCCTGAAAAGTGAATGGAGATATTCTTGGCCGGAAATATCACTTTCACCAATGGATGAAACCATTTCAGGCCTACATCGCTACCCCCCTTTCCCCGCTATTGCATCAGGTTGCGCTACTGACGCGTAGTGATATGCTGATATGGCCGCAATGGAACAGCAGTCTCAGACATTCGTGGGGGTGGAATGCAGGTGGAAATGGGTCCACCCCCAGTTGTACCTGGGGGTGGACCCAAAATCGTGGGGCACCCACCCCCGACAATCGAGAGACGTTCCCCCACGTGCCCTCGCAGCTGTCCCCCGAGCAAGTTATTGGGTTCCGGCGGATGGGGGGACGACCGGGGTTATGCACAGCACGCTCTGCTCTTCTTGGACGTCCAGATACGCTCCTCCAACTCAAAAAGTGGGCGGAGCGATTGGGGTCCTACCTGCTCATCACCCCCACGAATGTCTGAGGTGAATCAAAATGGCCGTGATTACAGTTGTTTGTCATGCAATCGGCTGCCTGAGAATCATAAGCAGAACACAAAGATTTGTTACCTACCTGCGGACGCTGATGCCAAGGTAGCTTTTCGTCATCCGCCCACGAAAGGTTATGCGCGATCGGTCATATACAGCAAATGCGCGCCTGACATAGGGGGGTTGACGTCGTCCATCAATGAGCGCAGTTAAGCGCTCCTTTTTTAAAGGACAACACCTTTTTTCGCTACGTTTTGCGCTATTTTATCCTTGAATATCACTCCTACGATTCGGGAAATGACAAAACCTCTTACCTTAACATTTCCGTGAGTTCTGCCTTTGAGAATGGGAACGAGGTGAGATAGTCAAAGGCTCTCTCGAGAGTGTGATGCAGAGATGACAGTCTGATCATCCGTTCTCACGTAGGCAACGAACTAATACCGAATTCTGGCCCTGCATCAAACGTTTTGCCGTTCTGGATTGCAACTCATGGAAAGAATTGCATTTGGAGTCATCACTTCGTTTAATTTCTATCTCGGCTTCTTGCAGATTTGGGCTAAATCAGTGGTATTTGGAAGCATCCTGTCACTATGGGGGATGTTTATTGTGGCATTGCTGCCGGTTATAATTATATATCGCAATTCCGCTAAACTGGTTCGCATGGAAAACGGAATCTTGCGGTTGCTTTCTGGGGAAATCACTACGGTGAGAAAGAATCAGTGCCTATGCATTTTTCTCTGGTGTAGTAGAATTGTAAATATTTTTGACATTTCAGTACTATTCATACCTATGTCGCATTACTTATGTATTCACTGTAGTCGTGTGTTCAATATGTTACTTGTGTTCCTACCTCAAAGCAAGGAAATCCATGCATAGAAACGCGGTTGGTGAAATTATCTATGCTTTTGCAGATTTTATGTTGAGAATCATGCGAGAAAGTTTTCCAAAAAATAAAACGGCGATTTGTTGTAGTGAAAGTGCCAACGAACTTTCATGGTGAACCTGACTTTTCTGTGGAGCCGTAATCGTTACATGTCCTAAACTAAAATCACTTGTTTAAACGGAGGCATTCTCATCGTAGGCTGCCACAACACTTCTCGAGGAGTATAGCGGTTTCGGTCGCCGCTGTCGTCGACACGCCGTCGTCGATCCCGATCGACGACAGCGGCGACGACTATAGCGACAAAGTAGGTTTTGCATTCGCAAAGAGTTTTTAAACTTTGTGAATCCTTACTTTGTTGCAGTTAATGTACTTGCTTGTTTGTTAACTGTCTGATTTGTGGTTCTGCAAAGGTATTGGTTCGGAATCTCTGCACTTTTGTTTTATTCTTGCTTTTTTCGCATATTCGCTGGTTTTGTGATGCTCGTTCCAGGTAGGACCCACAATCGGCAGCTGAACAACTGGGTAGAGTGCACGGAATTTGAAAAATGGATATATGAGGCAGCTTTTCATGGGAAAGTTCTGAATTTACGGACTTGTCGTGTTATTGTTTCTATGTAGCATTCCATTTGAGTTAAGACTAGGAGGTTCGGTTCTTTGCCCGTTTTTTGAATGCTAAATTCCTTTTTATTTGATAGAAATAATGGAAACCCTGTGCCCTACTGAACACCCTCGAGGAGAGGTTTTTATGCTGTTTTTGCTGTGTGCCTCCGGTCAAAAGACGAAACACCGTTGGTGAGCATTTCTAGCAAAAACCTGAGGGAAAACATCNCTATGCTGTTTTTGCTGTGTGCCTCCGGTCAAAAGACGAAACACCGTTGGTGAGCATTTCTAGCAAAAACCTGAGGGAAAACATCACTATGGGACAAAATAACGTGTTTCACCTTTTACGCTGGAAGACACAGCAGAACAATCGTGGAAAAAAATTGTCATCACTAGGGCTCCACAAGGAAGGGAATTAAATGTAAACACGCAAAAAAAGCGAAAGACTAGATCGAGACTGAAAGAGTTCTAAAAACAGGTGATAAAGCTCAAGCTCAGAATTTCCTCAAAGAGTAGCTGCATTCATTCACGCAGTTTTCAGATTTTCTTCACTTCAACCGATCCTTCAATCGCCGATTGTGGGCCTTACCCAAAATGAAAAATACGAAATCAACGAAAGTTCGAAAAAAAATGTAAGCAAAAACAGAACAGCAAGAATCACAACCCAATGTCACTACGAAACTACACATCAAGCAAATAGGAAACGAACAAAAATATTCACAAGCAAAGAACGAAGTTACGGATCCATTGAAAACAGCTTAAGAATGCAAAACCTACGTTTGTCGCGGCGCGCCGCTGTCGTCGATCGGTGTCGACGACGACGACAGCGGCGACCCACGCCAGCGACGCCCCGCCCACGATCAATACGCACAGTGGCCAGTGTCGCCGCGGCGCAGCGACCGAAACCGCTATACTCCTCGNTGACCGTCGGTCGCCGCTGCCGTCGACACGCCGTCGTCGATCCCGATCGACGACAGCGGCGAAAACTACTGCGACAAAGTAGGTTTTGCATTCACAAAGAGTTTTTAAACTTTGTGAATCCTTACCTTGTTTTAGTTAGTGAATCCTTACCTTGTTTTAGTTAATGTTCTTACTTGTTTATTAGCTGTGTGATTTGTGGTTTTGCAAAGGTATTGGTTCGGAATCCCTGCACTTTTGTTTTAATCTTGCTTTTTTTCGCATATTCGCTGGTTTTGTGGTGTTCGTTCCAGGTAGGACCCACAATCGGCAGCTGAACAACTGGTTAGTGCACGGAATTTGAAAATGGATATATTGTCTATCCGAAACGACGAGTCCGCCCACGCGGTCGAGGATCCACGCTTGCCAGCAATCCACGTCACCATCTCTACTCTGCGTATCACGCTTCATCGTTATCTTTCTGATATCGGCCAATGATCTGGCTGTGACGTGGACCGCTTGGGCGGACTCGTCGTTTCGGATACACTGTATGAGGCAGCTTTTTCATGGGAAAGTTCTGAATTTACGGACTTGTCGTGTTACTGTTTCTATGTAGCATTCCATTTGAGTTTAGGTTAAAAGGTTCGGTTCTCTGCCCGTTTTTTGAATGCCAAATTCCTTTTTGTTCAATAGAAATAATAGAAACCCTGTGCCCTACTGAACAGCCTCGAGGAGAGGTTTCTATGCTGTTTTTGCTGTGTGCCTCCGGTCAAAAGACGAAACACCGTTGGTGAGCATTTCTAGCAAAAACCTGAGGGAAACATCACTATGAGGCAAAATAGCGTGTTTCACCTTTTAACGCTGGAAGACACAGCAGAACAATCGTAAAAAAATTGTCATCAGTAGGGCTCCACAAGGAAGGGAATTAAGTGCTCAAGCTCAAAATTTCCTCAAAGAATAGCTGCATTCATTCATGCAGTTCTCAGATTTTCTTCACTTCAGCCGATCCTTCAATCGCCGATTGTGGGCCTTACCTAAAATGAAAAATACGAAATCAACGAAAGTGNGTATAGCGGCAGCCGTATTTTCGATCATGAGAAGACTCGCATAAAAGGTGGACACATGCTCTATAATTCATGTGACTGCTAGTCACCATTACAAAAGAAGAGTAGTTGAATTCACGCATCCTAGCCTACAGGGGGACTGAAAAGGTGGAAAGCTTAATCTTTATAATCTTCAATAGAACTCGCTTTATTCCCATCTTCTTCGACTTTCATCCGATGCAACTTGGTCAACATTTCCTAATGGGATGAACTGACAACAATGAAGGTATGCCTTTTTCCAACTGAGACTGGACTAGACTTCCCTGCGCATTTCGTATTTTCCCAGCTCTGCATATAATATGTTCTTAGAGTCAGATAACTCCCTGAATATTCCTATCGTGAAGCAATTGACTCAAAAATGGTTGTGAGTAAGACAAATCGTCCTCCGCTCGTATTGCTCTGCTCATGCAAATTTGTCTCCATTACTTTTATTATATTTAGAGCCTTGAAAAACGTCTCTTCATTTGTGCTGTTGCTTCATCGTTTCCGTTCTGCATCGAAGTGGTTCGCACAACGCTTGAGAATTTCTCATTTAGACGTAATGAAGATTTCTCTTCCTTTTTGGCTGAATTCGGGTTAGTTATTTCCAGCGCTTTCTATCAAATGTATTATTTAATTTACCCAAAAGACATCAGCATAAGCCGCTGAGGCAGAGAAAACACCCACAGCTCCCGCCGAGGCCAAGATGACGGCCCTCTGGGGTGATCTCAATCTCTCCATCTAGAAGGGTAATGAATAAGGTTATCTCCGACTTCTACTCGTATCTCTTCGATACCCAAGTCCTTCTTCCCTCTCCTTCCTAAGTTGGCGTGAAGGAAGAATATGGATATCTCGTCCGGCCGGTTCTTCCTTCCAAAGCCCGACATGCCGTCTAGTTGGGGAGTACTCGTACAGCAACCGGCCCCGACAAGATTCGACTTGAACACCTGAAGCTAGTCCTTGCCAATACATTGGCCTGGCTTTTCACGCGATACTTGTCAGAATGCAAGCTACCCAACCAATGGAAGACCAATAGGACCGTGCTGCTGTACAAGAAGCGGACCCGCAGGACAGGGTTTTGAAAAGGACTCGGTACGATCGACTACATACACACGGTTGCTAGACTCATCGAAGTATCGCGCGACTACAAGATGCTCCTCTGTCCCACTTTCATCGATCTGAAAATCTGAAAAACGTTTTTGAGACAGAAACGTCTCTGAAGCCCTGGGCAGCCAGGGCGTACCTACTCACTACATCAAGATATTTCGTGAGCTCAACGGCAACTGCACGACCACAATTTCGTCGTTATACATTGACATCACCATCGACGTCAGGAGAGGGGTCCGACAAGGAGACTCCTCGTCGTCAAAACTATTCAGCGCCTCTCTTGAGAATGTTATGCAAAGACTAGAATGAGATGACATGGGAGTGCAAGTTGATGGCCGGCGACTTAACCATCTTCGCTTTGCTGATGACATCGTTCTTATAATGCCAATCATCAACGAGGCAGAACGGATGCTGGCTGACTTCGACAACGTGTGTGGTAAGACCGGTCACTAACTGAATCTGACGAAGACTGTGTCATGAAAAACGGATGGGTCCCGGATGCCCCATTCTCGCTCAACGGAACGACCATATCTGAATGCTCCAGCTACATATTTCTAGGTCGCGAAGTAGACATGATGAACGACTTCGCCCCAGAGCTGGGCATGAGGAAACGAGCGGCTTGGGGTGAATACAGGAGTTTTGAGGACGTAGTGAAGAAGACGAAGAACACCAAGCTACGTGCACACCACTTCAATACAACAGTTCTCCCTGCTTTGACGTAACCCTCAGAAGCCTGGACTTTGCGAAAGCAGGATGAGAACGCGGTCACAGTCGTCGAGCGCTTGATCGACAGGATGATGGCAGTCACCCGCCCCACGCATGTGAGGTCTGGAATACGAAGTTCTAAGCTACATCAGCAGTTGAAGATCAGGGGTGTTGCCGCGCACGCCAAGCTAACCAGGATCAGGTAGGCCGCGATGCATCTTAACGACAACCGTTGGACAAAAACCGTGAATGACTGGACTCCACGGAACCTCAAGCGCACAAAAGGAAGACCACCGACCCGAAGGTCAGACTTCTTCATGGATTCCTTCAAAGAAAGATACAATGCTATTCGTGTCATTAGAACGGACAGAATCCACCGGACAACTCTGTCACGCGAGAAGGACGAATGAGAGGATAGCTGGCGCCCGTTTGGTATATCCGAATATCAACGGGAGTCAGGGTGATCAAGGTGGAGTTCTAACATACTGAAGGTGTGATTTCTTCCATTTTAATGTTTTCTTATTGTAAATCAGTAAAATCTCCTAACTGACGCAGCTGCGGCGTCCCCATTGATCGAATAGATGATCAGCTGGATTACATCGTGCTTGGGATGTAAATGCAGAAAAAGCCGCTCGAACGAACTTCCTAGACCGTCAGATTATAACAGTTTATGGCCGAACTATAAAAAGCATGAGTGTAATGCTAACTTCCAAGAATACATGCTCGTTCTCGAAAAAGTTTTCTCACAAACACCACTGAACCGCTCAAAGAGGTCAATGCACTCATATCTTGAAGAAGGCAGTTTCTATACCAGACCCGTTGACAGTTAGTCGTTAGTCAGTACGTGGGTGCACCTTTTTATTATTATAAGAAACGCTCGCATTCAGAAAACACATTTCTGAGTTTTTGTCATTTCAGGTTCTACGAAATGGAAGCAATGGCGACCGTTTCCGTGTGGTTGCAGCTTTTAATCAACAAAAATGTACGTGCCCTCATAGTAAAGGAATTGATAGGTCCGAAAGAAAACCATGGCAAAGGCACGGTTACTAGCAGCCTCCACAAGTTTTGAGGTGAAGGAGTACTTTTTGGTTGTTTCTTCGAAGCGGATTTGTTTTCTACTCGAGCATTACTAACGGTTACATTTTCGTGCTAACTTGGTAAATATGTTCGTCCGTAGTGCCACTGTGCGTTCGTTCATGGGACTGAGTCTGTCAGTAGGCTGACCCAAAAATCTTTATTTATGGCGTTCCATCTCTATAATCCGATTTGCTATGCCGTTCAAGTTCCAGTAGATATTTCGGAGTGCAGCTAGATTGCACAGAGTTTGTTCTTAACCTCACTGATAGTGTCCTCCTCCTGAGAATCGCTTACTCACTGAGCTCTGGACTATTCATAGTTCTTGCTGTGTCAGCGCATTTTATTGATGCTTGAGTTGATGATGAAATATTAAAAATAATATAAAATAAAATAGAAGAGATTAGTACTGGACATGGGTCTTTTTCATTGATATTTGTATTGTTCTCACATTGTAGCGTACATAGTACAGCCTTTAGATTTTAGTAAGTATGTTCTATACATTAAAATCTAATACACATGTGTTTCGTAGCTATTATTACAGGGTCAAAAAAGATAGAAGACAAAGACGTTATAAGTTAATAATCATTACAACGGCTCGGCACTATCTGATCCACTATCCAATTATCCCCAGATCAGGCTCCAGACGAGATCTTTCTCGGGCCAGAATCAAAATGTTGATGTATAGCTGAATATCTATTCTAGGATCATGAAACAGATGTTGGACAATACGCATAAGGAATGCTCGAACAAACTGATTGCTTTCAGTGCATCAGGTTCGCCAGTGCAATCACCGCACATGCTTGTGTGTGCTCAACTCAACAGATTCCCACACCAGTGGACAACTGACGCATGGAATTCAATTTATTAGCTTCATTATGAATATTAAGTGAAATTCACACAGAGATCAATCAACACAACGAATAACGTATATGTACAATGAAATGACAAATAATAGCGGCAAAAGCCTAACCGAATCAATTAACACCTAACCTTAACAATGTTGCTAATACTACGGGTATGAACGATATCTTCGGAAAGCGTTGTTTGACTCGTCCTGTCGCAGTTCTGAAGAAAAAGGATCATCACCTGCTCATGTGTGAGAGACCTTCTCTTTCTTGTCTAGAAAGTGGGAATAATTTTTGGATTATTCCTACAAGTTGAACTAGCATAGTGAGACCGAGTTTGTCAAAATGTTCATCATCACAAGCCTCAGGTAATAAAGATCAAGAACACAGCGCACGTTAATGCACTGCAAGAAGACTGCAACGCGCAGCTGATGCCGTGCGGCAGATCATTTGGGTTTGCTTGAGTTTCAAGCGTCACCTGGCTGTTATTACCACTGTTCCTAGTTCAGACATCCACAGTATAGGAATACTATCGACGAAAGCAATAGATATACCCAAGAGCTCGAAAACTGGTTAAGCTCTACCATGTTCTGCTGGTTATACTTCAAAAAAACAGCATTTTCTGAATTATCACCAGCAGAACATGGTAGGGCTTTGCTCTCCCGTATGGATACGGAGTACTCGAGAGAACATTTACGTGAGGAATGCATCTGTTCCTGTAGCAGTCATCACAAAATCGAAGAAGACAGACGAGAACGACATAGTAAACTTTCGACTTTCACAACAGCTAGACTCTGCGGATCTGTGTGTTTCAGATTCCAGATGCCAACGAATTGAAGCGCAGGAATCTAACCGCTAAATGGAAAGTTATTCCTGTTCGAGAAGCTCACTTCAAAGTTTTTCACAGTCAACATTTTGAGAAAATAGCGACGCAATTGAAACGAGTGAAGTGAAAGTTTTTTCAAGGTTTAAGCAAACATGAAAATGAAACTTTTTCGATCGCGACCATATGATTACAAGAAAGTAGGTTTCTGTTGCCATCCGATGAATGTTCAGTTGATGACTCAAAATGCAATCGTGAATCGCGATTAGTCGGAACAGCGAAAAAGACAGTTGTACAAAAATAAGTTAATCAAAGCGACTTCATGTCATCATTTTTCGCCTATCGTATTGGGGCCAAAATGCAACCAAAGTGAGGATACCATCGCGCACACTTGTTTTCACGGACAAGAATGGAGAAAAACGGTCGTTATGAAAGTCCATTGCGAGGGACTCAATAGTACCTATGTGCAATCGGTGGAAAGATTTCGAGCGCGCAGAGCCTGCGGCGCGTGAGCGGCGCGTATCGCTTGTAACAGCGGTCCGGCGTCTTCGCTCAGCTGTTCGAGGACGCCATTCATCACGATTACGCTCAGGTAAGCGTTTTTAGCGGCTACTTGGGACAAGCAGCTCTTTACGGGGCTTCGTATTCATACCTCCTTCCATCCAACTGCTCCAAGTTGACCTTCCAGTTCAGCTGTGTACAGACCATGTTGAGAGTTGGGAACGGGAAATCCCACTTCCCGCCCACTGTTCGCAACGTGGTCTGCGAGTTTAGCTTGAAGTCTTCTTTGCCAACTTTGGAGCAGTTGTGAGAAGGCATGCATACGTCTCAATAGCTCGAATCATACCTCACCATACAAAAATGGCTCACACGCAGCAACAATAACGCAAATGTAGTTATAATTGTAGTGAAAACTGAGAAACATACATGTAATTGTCGATTCTTTCTGCGTTGCTGGTCTACAAGGTTTTCCTAATATCATCACCTTTTCTCTCCAAAGCGACCCCGAACTTTCTAAGAAATTTTATTCCAGATTTCATTTTTTCCAAACTGTTATTCACTTGATGAAAGCAGCTTCGGTAACCAATCGAAATCACACCGTGGCTGAATATTAGCGCAGCAAAATCAAAGGATCTGACCTTTTTTAAGTGAGAGTTTTTTCAATATTTTTCCCACAATTGAGACTCTACGACTGAACCGACTTTTATTGGGCTAGCTTTCGGCGTGGTGACGCCTTCTTCAAGCCTACAACGTGAGTTACATAGCATATTCAGGAGAAGAGGTATGGGCAGATGTAGAAGAAGAACACCCCACTAAGCAGCAGTTGAGAAGCAACTGAGACGGCTCTAGATGGAAAGTATCTCTTACGGGATCAGTCTCAATGCTTTGAGCTGTTCATCTTTGCTATTGATTTCCGCTGCTCGCTTTCTTATCTCCACCGCTTCCATCATTTTTCGTTCCTATGGATTTTCAAGAAAACGGTGAAGAATCGCAACATCGAAACCTGTTGCGGGTGCATGTGTGTGAACGAGAGTCCGGTGTCCCGAGAAACTGCTTGAGAGGTAGGAACTCAGATTTTGGTGAGCCCTGCGGTGCTCATCGAGGCGTTTATGTAGTGACCGCAAGGTCTCGCCAACATACTTCTATCCACACTCTGGCCAAGTAATCATGTACACAGTTCCTCTCAACTCGCATATTTTCTTGTCCACACAATATCTGCAGTGCGGTGTCTCACATTTCTCCTCATACTGTCGTGACGATGTCAGAAGATCCTAGAGATCCGGCGGGCGTTTGAATACCAGCCGAATGGGTAGTGAGGATCTTCTCACAATCCTGTTAACTTCCCTCGCTGTGCAGTCGTTCACAAAAGGAAGCACCATTGGTATCCCATCAGGTGGTGCCCATTCTCACCATGTTCTGCTTACGTCTATGCTGTAGCCGTTCTCTTCGAGAATCTTCTCCATTTCATCATCGTTTGATGACTTTGCCACACCACCGATCTTGTCCTTCGTTCGCCTTATGTTACGCACAACATTTGCCTTCATATAGATGGGGTGGGCGCTTCTGGAGTGGATTATAATGTTCTTTGAGGATTTAAAGATTTTTCTTTTGAACATTAAGAGCTGTAGAATGGAATCAAGTAAGTCTATCACTCTCTGGTGTGCGCGTGGCGCAGTGGTAAGAAGCTCGCTGCGCACGCACACGGTCAATGGTTCGATCACGCCCGTGGGTCAACCAAGGAAGGCATCCATCACTTCGGAGTCGGTCAATTGCTACCAGAGAAGTCTGGGAGGATGGAGTACTGACTCGGTCCAGTGGATACCCACGCAACTCACTACATACGCATTCAACCCCTCTACGATGCTCAGATGAGGACAGACGTGCACAACATGTCGCTTGCCTGCACGTCCGGCGGAGCATGTCCTACTGCGAATCTCAGGAGGGCATCGAGTTGTTAAATGTCCTTAGAGAGACATATCACCAAAGGAATGTCAGAACCGACGGTTTATAGTTGAACAGCTGACGATTACCGCGCCAAATGCAGCGATAATGTTGTCGCCGTTCTTGCCCGCATAGGCGCCCTGCGGGGGCTCGTAAAAGAAGATCACTTGGATTGGTTGCGTGTGTATTTTGTGCCCACATAATTGTACTTGAACAATGGCGCGATGCTGCACCATTCTATACCCATGAGGTAGATGCTCATGGTCAGAGGACAGACTATCACCCATTCGCACATCCTAGGCATAAGTCACAGACTAGTTCGTGGTTCTTGTCCTGCCCTTTACTACTTTTGAAGCTGCATTCTCTGAGTCCCGCTGCATACTGGTTTCCACCACATGGAACGTGATCCTCTCTCATTCAATTTATGCTAATATGCTTTTGGCAACTCTGTACGCTTCGATAAACAAATTTTAACTTCAACAAATTTCAGAAATGACTACCGTACCCCCGGGCCAAGTACTGTTATCAGCGTACGCATGGATATCAATGTGCCTCTATCTCTACTCGATTCGCAAGTTGCTGAAGTGGCGAAGGAACATGGAAGAATTCAAATCTTCCTACTACTCATTATTTCTCATGCAATTCGTCGCTGATTTTTATATGTTCATTTTTGTGGAGATCATTATGCGACCCAGAAAGTTCAACTATTTCGGCCTGTTCTCAGAAGATATGCAAGGCTATGCTGTATTCTCAACCGCTAATTTGCTTATAGCAAAGGTTGTGATATGCTGCGGACATGTTGTCATCGCTTTGAATCGTTTTACGGCATTTTATCTACCTTTCAAGCAAGAACAGGTTGAACCACTTTCTCAACTTATTCATGCGATTACGGTCAACTTCATGGGAAAAGTTGAACGATAAAGCATGAGGTGGTCGGCGTTAATCAATCCTGTCATGTGGGATGAACCACGCATTCGAATTCATCTGATTGGGAGCATTGCAGAGGCGTTGAATACGTATGTGCCCTATACAGTGATTTGCGGGGGCGTCCGATGAACCAAGTCAGTGCTTCATCCTCGCAGACTTCTCTGGTACCAATTTACCCAACCCGGAGAGATGTATGACTTAGTTAGCCACAGGCGCGATCGAACCATCGACCGTGTGCATGCGCAGTGAGCTTCTCGTCACTGCGCTAGCGCCCCATGAGGAAAATATCGTCTCGAAATACACAATCTCCAGTAGTGCAATAAGGGGACATGTGGGGATGTGTAGCTGATATAACGTTTTGGTTTCTGGGAAAGATTCATCGAACATTTTCATACGATTTCTTTCTCAACTTCACCGAATTTCCTCACATACTTCACAGAATACCAATCTGTAACTGGCTGGGAGTATCACCTACAGAATAAGCTAGTTTGATTCGGGATTCCGAAGTTCTCAGCCAAGCGTCAATTCTCAATACAAAGTTCCCAGCGCTTTCAAGAAATTTCCTGTGTGGCACTGTTCTCTGAGCTCGTTCCTACATACACATGTTTCGAGAACGACTTATGTGGTGGAATACTCCCTCTAACAAGTATCAAAGACTTGATGATGCAGTTCAGAAACATAATTCTACTCGACCTCTTCGACTCGACGGTTATTTAAGACTCACTAGTTGAGTTTACCTCAAAAAAACCTACTTTATTTTGTCACTGCCAGCGCTCACGGAATTCTTCCCTATTGAGGTAGTTGGTTGTCATGTAATCGACTGCCAGAGAATCATAACAGTAAGCAGAACACTAAGATTAGCCACCTACCTGCGGATGCTGATGCCAATGTAGCTTTTCCGGTATCTGCTCACGCCAGCTTATGCGGTCTCGGTCACCTACCGCAAATGTTCGCCTGACATCTGTATTGAGGGACCGACGACCATCAAAGAGCACAGCTGAGCGCACGAAGGGCAGCACCCGGTTCCGCAGGCTCCGTTTCGCGCTATTTCATCCTTGAATATCGCTTCTACGATCCCGGAAAATGGCGAAACCTCTGAGACAAACATTTCCTTGCGTGCTATCTTTGAGGATGATAATTAGGCCACGTTGAACGCTCTTTTGAGAATGTGATGCAGGGACTCTCAAAAAAAAAATGCATTTAGGGCCATCCCTTCGTCTAATTTCTATTTAGGCTTATTGCAGATTTGGACCAAGTCATTGGTATTTGGAAGCGTTTTGTGCCTATGGGGGACGTTCATTGTGGCATCGCTGTCAGTTGTAATTATATATCGCGATTTCCCTAAACTGATTCGCTTGGAAAATGGGATTTTGCTGATGTATTTTGGACCAATCACTATGGTGAATATAAATTAGTGTACATGCATTTTGCAGTAGTGTAGCGGAATTGTAAATATTTTCGGCATTTCAGTACTTTTCCTACCATGTAAATATTTTCGGCATTTCAGTACTTTTCCTACCAATGTCGTATTACTTATATATTCACGGTTGTCGTGTGTTCGATATGCTACTTAAGTTCCTTCTACAAAGCGAGAAAATCCGAACATAGAAATGCGGTAGGTAAAGCTTTCACCGACTGGTTCTACGCTCTTCCAGATTTTATGTTGAAAACTATGTCGGGAAATTTTCCCAAGAATAAAAAAGAAACTTGTTGTTTTGTATGTGCCGATGAACTTTCATTGTGAACTTAACTTTTCCGTGGAGAAGTAATCGTTACTGGTCCTAAACTAGATTCGCTTTATAAACTGAGGCATTCTCAACATAAGACAGTGTACTCGCATGAGAGGTGGACCCAGCAGATTTACCTTCCATGTGGCCGCTCGTGACCATTACAAAGAGCGGGTAGTTGTTTGTGGCGGACGAAGAAAGTGGGTGGGAGGGGTGGGGGGCGCTGGANAGATTGCCGAGCGTAAACAAACTAATACCCCAATATTTACCCATCGTTAACACACGTGTCAAGACGATTACCCTGGGTGATCTCGTGGATGCATCCTGGCCTTGATAGGTAAAATGAACCTGAATCCACTACTAGCCCAAGTATTAGTCTGAACCTTCACCCTTCTCCCGCAACATCCCACAACATCTCACAGCAAGTGCACTCAAGGATAAATTCATGAACGCATTACTGAACGAGAGCTTGTTGACAGACCATTTCTGCGTCCAATGTCCTCCAGATTACGTAGCCTATATGATAGCCAATGACGCTAACCATAGTTGGTGTTCATGAATCGGTTGTCCGGCAACTGTCCTTATGAGTTTATATCCGAGAAGAATGGCGAAAATATTGAAGTTACCCGGATTCTACTCGAGTTTTGCAAGCTATTCAAATCCTAGCGGAATTAGCGGGACTTTATGAGAACATCTTGGGAATTTCTGTCCTTATTCGTCAAAAACATGTTACTTTTACTTTAATTTTTTTCAGCTTTCCCTGTCTCATTCCAATCTTCTGTTTGCTTTGTACTTACGGAGCGCATTCGAATGCATGGAATAAGTAAATAAAGTTTCTGCTGGATCGAGCAATTTTCTGGTGAAATTCCTGTACAATTTTCTACTAAAATTCTTGTACTTTTCCTACTCCCTCATAGGATTCTCTAAAACCCATCGGATGTGTCGAAAGTCTTGACTGGAATCTATTCTTACTTACTTCCTTTATTGCTCCTGTTGCTCTTCCAGCCTTCCTAGAATTAGTGCAGCGAGTATGTCTATTACTCTAACTTAATGACCGAATGAATAAATCCAAATCTAAATTTGAAATTCTGCACGACGTTTTCCATTTGGGTATTATCCTAAAGATCCAGAGACATATGTTAATTGTCATCGACATCACTTCTGTATGAAGGTTTCCTCTGAATCCCGTTGTTGCTATCCTTTGAGTCCAAGTGCTTTGTCTCGGCTTCTTGCTGCGGAATTATTTCAATCTCAAGGGGCAGGGCGGTCGAAGGGCACTCGCGACCCGTACGACGCGTATATTCGAGGCACTTCCGTGAGGCTCATCCGCTAAAGCGGCGAATTTGAATAATGTGATCGACGAAACAACCACCAGCCGACAAGCACAAAGTAATAAGCGGACGGCGGCGGGCCGCCGGCACTCGAGCGTTTTCCAGAGAGCGTCATACTTGGCGTAATTTGATTGTTCCACCAACACACAGCCATAGAACACTCGCTGAAGTCGGTGCTCGCTTGCTGGGTACGAGCAGCCTAAGTTACCTATCAAAACTGTAAAGTTTTCGTAAATGGTGTGTAAGCTTGGTCTGAAGGTCCTACACCACCATTTGTTTTTCGATCCAGAATTTCTTTGTCATAAAATAAAATCCTTCGGTAATAGAATGTGATGGAACATCCCACTACTTCTCAACTATAAAAATTGGCAGACCAGTTTCCATCCATATGCGACAATGTTATGATTGTTTGAGAAAAAGTGTACAATTTGGTGCACGACTTTCGGAATAACTTAATATTCCGAGTAAACCTCGCCAACATTCAGTGGGAGGGTATACCCCGCTTTAGAGGCGGAAACCACGGAAATTTTGCTCTTACAGATTTTACCGTTTTCCTGTGTTTCTCACTGTAATGCAGTGATCAGTTTCGACAAGTCCAAAAAAAAAAGAGGCGGTTTTCATTGTCACCAGTTTAGCCCAGAAAATGGCCGAGTTTCGCGCGCTTGAAATGGAAGGTTTGGGAATGGAAGCAAGTTTTATCATACGGAAGGGAATGATTGCAAACAAGAACACCCGTTGATTTCATGCTACAACTCATCCCCTTGAATAGTTGGACGACCTGTAGCCCCCATTTCTTGCGAACGCTGGTACTTACGACGGTGCAACTTTCGTAGAATAGTTAGCACCATTGCTAGATATCCAAAACGATCAAAATCCCGAACAAAAACAATCTTCTGTGGGCGCTGCCTTTAATTCAACTTAGATCTCTTGATAGTTTACGTTGTTTTCCGCATGGAACACTTTATTTTTTCCGACGGATTCCTCACATTTCTCCCAGGCACTAGCCGATGATCTCGTGGAACTGAGATGAAATATGCGTTTGTATAAGCTCCACGGTACATACAGTGAACTTCAAACAGCCGCAGACAAGGGCCGGGACCGCGGTGCGGTTTTCCTCCGTGTCTCTGCCTAGCAGGCCTGCTGCCTTGGTGCAGCAGACAACCAGAGTGCCCGCGCCGCGGTTCCGGCCCTTCTCTACGACCGTTTGGAGCCCACTGTGTACGGAATAATAAAGAGTCACTGTCGAATTGCTTTTTCCCTTTCAAATAAAGACCCTGATCTTTCAGATTTTTGAAGGATTTCCCACAAGGACAAACACAGTACTGCGAGAAATTCTCCTCGGATCCTGCACGATGGAATCTCTACCCGAATCTGAATTACTCCGGTCTCTTCTACGCCATTGTGAACCTGCTCGAGGTGTTCCCGCTGATCACCACTGGCCAAACTGGTGAGTCGTTCTAGAGTCCCGTAGCATCATAAGGGGCGATTTTGTGCAATTTTGTGGAAAATGATTGCTAAACGAAAAAGAGCATTTTCCTTTGAGATAATAATTCTTAGCCATCGGAGAAGCTGTGCTGGACACATTGAAAGCGCTGATGATGTTCTTGGATCGGGACTCCTTGGAACAATTACCGCTTCTTCTTGCCAGCAACATTGGCGTGTTCCCAACAGAATTGGATAAGCAGGTGGTTTTCAGCACTTATGAGTTGCACATCTTCTGAAATTAGCGGAAAGATGGTGGACATTTCCAGAAAGAGCAGGATCCGGCTGCATATTTGAGGTTACCCAGGGTGAAAGTGTTGATGCACGCGCTAACTTCCCCGATTGTTTTGGGTAAACACGTTGATGTCCGTGTTAGCGATGTGTAACTCAGAGGCTCATAAAAATAAACAACAGCTCTGATTGTTTAAAGTGCCTTATTTAGCAGTGTTTAGCACTTTTGCATGTGAAAGCTAAGCAAAACAAAAAGGGGAAGCGAACGAAATGTGTTTATGTGTCATGGATGCTTGACATGCAATAAATTTTGACATATTAAAAAATATCCTCCAAAACTACAAATTACGGTGTTGGTACCTAAAAGGGCAAAGATATCCATGCGAAGCCTCATAAATTACCACGGAATTTCTGACCTAATTAAAGTGTCCATCGCGGCTGACAAATGGCACGTGAGCTTCATTAATCCAGCCCCTGCATTTTCGTGTAATTATGCTCAGTTTTGCCAGGGCACGCTATTGGGGGATCGCAGGTTTGAAACATCTTCGAAATGAGGGCAACGGCTTCGGGAAATGATACATCAAAGAGTAAGTAATTTTGAAAAAAAATAAAGGAGATAATTTTTAGGGTCTTACCAAAAATTGATGAGACTTCCTACCTGGTCATTAATCCGCACATTTGGGCGTTGCGAATCGGTCCAGCATTATCTCGGTGTCCAAGCAGTTCAAGAAAAATCCGATTTTAGCCGAGGATACTCGTCCACTTTGGACTAGACAACTTCTAATGTTGCACATTTCTCCCGCGGGAGACGTTCATGAATCCATTCCTGAAACATTGATGCGGTATGCATTGAAAGAGCTATACATATAACACCAAACTTCACGAAATTAATGCTAGTAAGATGGTCTTGGAATCCGTAAATCATTTGGATTTGTTTTAGCCTAGTTTTACTTTGTTTATATTTTATGGATCGGCCTATAAAGCAAAAATAACAAATTGGTAACAATCAAAAATAAGTGAATGATTCAAGAGTGAAATGATAAAGAAACAAGCAGATGACCAAGTAAATTTTCTAGATAGTCCATCTGCTCGCCGACGCCGTCCTGCCATTCTCGCTCACCGACGAAACGCTGATCAAGCTGTCCGTGCCTGGTGTTCTGATGCTCGTGTTGCAGCAGGCCCATGATCCCAGTGAGTTCCGTTTTTGCACTGAACACCACAACGGCGTCCTAGTTTATTTTTTATTTGTCCATGCATGTGTGGACCACGGGTAACAAAAGAAATTTACATCAAAAAACTAACAAAACACCACGTTATTCAAGGACAATAGACTACTAAGCAGATGTTTTCAAGAACATGTCCAATGGTCTGTTATATTGCTCTGCAGCGCACAGTAGAGCACATTTCCTTTAGAATTTCAGAAAAAACACAGCCGGCTTTCTACGTAGGGAATAAGGGCCAAGAAGAGTCCTTTTTCGGTTCGGTTGTTGTTTTTAAGGCCTCTCACGACCAGCTGCTCGGGATATTAACGTTTTATTGTATGTGTCTGCTCTCTATGTATTTGTTGTGAAGGGCGTTGTTTACGCCTGAAATGAGATGGACATTCTCACAGGCCGAATAGCTGAAAAAAATTCTCCCCAACGGAAATGACTCCCATTCCAATTTCCTGAGAAATTTCCTGAACAGAAGGAGATTGGGCTCCATCTCTCATTTCCGCTATTTGTTTTCACAGAGCAAAACAGCTCTAGAAAAAGCTGTGAACTGGCGATACTGAGCGGGGAGGCTATTCGAATCTGTCGAACGGAGTTCAGCATTTTGAACTGAAAAAAACCTTTGAGAGCTGGTTTCAAAGGAATTAGGCTGTCTTCATTTGGCCTTAGATTGTGGGATTTCTGTGACTTTAAAATGGTAACGTGATTTTGCTGTGATTTTAAACAGGTCGTGCAGAGTTTCTGGGGCAGGAGGAGGTGGCAGATTCCAGAGCGGGCCTAAGAAGAAAAAAAGTAAACTTTTACTCATCGTTTGTTCATGAAGTATTTGCTTGATATGATGTGTGCCACCTTTCCATCATAGTTTCTGGCTTGGTTACGTTTTTTTTTTTAAATTTTGGAGGTCCACAAACGAGCTTGTTAAGCTGCCAAAAATGAGCGATACGCTTTCACAAATGACAGAAACTTTACAGGACTTGTTTACCCTCTTGAATTCTAAGGGAAGCATTAGTGCTCGCAATGAAATTAAACTCTCAAGTACTTCAACATTCAGTATTATGACATTTTAGGCCTCCATACCTGGATTATGGAAGGAGCAATGAGTAGCAGCCCGAACATTTACGAAGATCTAGTCCAGGTGGATAGTTTTCCGCATTCTCTCTTTATAAGATTTGGTATAGGTAAAAATAATAACTAAGTATAACATTTACGGCAGTTGTTAAATCAGCAAAACATCGTGTAATCTACCATAAAACTCCACGATTTTCTTCCAGGTAATTGCGAAAGGGACCTCGGAGTCTCGAGTGGCCGCTGCGAATTTGCTCCTACACTACTGGCCGTTCCCCAACCCGTATATCATACACAGGAAGACGATCCAGTACAAGGTGCACGGTGAGTCCAAATGATCCAAACGCCCTCCTGAATGAGACAATAGATAGAATTCGCAAATGACCAGGGCCCTGGGTGCGTCATTGAGATTACCCAGGGTAAAGGTGTTGACGCCCGTGTTAACATTGGTAAATTTGTGGGGTGTCGACATGTTTACCCAGGGTAACATGAATGATGCATGCGGGTGCAGGTCTTTACAAGGTAAAGAAGCTTTTTTCAGCTTGGCAGCGGATCACATGTCAGTCCACAACGTGTTCGGAAAAAGGGCCGAGGTTAGTGACTCTGCTGTTTGATTCTCTGTTAACTATGAATACCCACTTGGAAACACGGATGAGCGGATTTTCTGCATCCAATTTTCCGCTTTGCCATTATTCCCAGGCTTTTTCCTGTCTGTTATATGGACTATCAGCACAAGATAAAGCAGGAAGCGGTTGCTTTCAACTTTCCCTCCCTCCAAGTCTTCTAGAACGTTTTCCGTCAAATTTCACGATTGGTTTAGATTACTTGCTCAAAGAATGAGAAGATAGTACATGTAGACCTTGAATGTTGTGCTATTGGCCAAATAAAAAAAATCTCGTACGAATTTCCGGGTTGGCTTGTTGTATGGTGTCCTGTACGGCAAACTCTTCGCCGTTATCCTTATCTGGTATCCGTTACTCCGTCACTTTTGACCTATCTGTTATTTAGACCATTAACCGGGTCATAATCTCGTTTTCGCTCATCCCTGCTTGGGAAGCATTTATTCTGTTGTAACTATTAAGGAAACCTTTAAAACGCTCTCTCAACTGATAGAAGCTAGTTATACAGGGGGCATAAGTTATTGTACAACGTTTGATCTTTTATTTCTCCGCCAGGAACCCATGCATTGCTCCGCTTTTATCTCTGCAGAATAGAGAAATGTCCAAAGTACCTTTCAGTTAAGATCCGCTTTTCTGGAAAGATTTTTCTATCGAGCAGTTGGCCTCGAAAGAAATTTCTGAGTAGGTTGTTGTGAAAATTTTCCCTGGAAAATCCACAAAATCTTCAAATTGGATTTCACTGCTCAGATGATTCCTGAAGAGCAAAAAGTGCTCTTCCTAGCTATTTCCGGGGTTTCCCAAGAAATTGAAGTTTAAGAAATATGCGTGCAAAAAACCGCGGCTACTCCATGCCACCGGTAATGCACAATTTTCACCAAATTTGAGTTCCAGAGGTTTTTCCACTAAAAGACAGAACATCAGCTGGACTGTTGATGTGATCTGAAAACTAGAGTAAAAATGCTGCGGAATGTCTGCGCAGGCTCATCAGTAAGCCCAGATATAGACCAGCTGTGCTCGAAACCTAAGGCTAGGTTTTCTCATCCAAGCAACTTTTTGAACAGCCTCGTTCTGTGCTCTTATGAACCCCGACCTGCAGTGGATTTTGCACGTGCATCTCAAAATAGGCTTCAGGAGAACGAAACTATTTTTTATCCCACTTGAATCCGTTGTCAAAAACTGTTTTTGTGGCTGCTTTGCTCAGGAATTGCGACGGGCTCAAATGTGGCGGCACCAAAAATCTGAGTTTGAAGTTTCCGCTAAAATTTCTCCGCCATATCCCGAGCATTCAGGGCATGTTTGTAGTCAGAAAATAGAGGAAATTCAGCTCTATCAAGGGAGACGTAGCTTGCCCAAAAACATTGCACCACCGCAGAGTAATAAGCCAGCAAACGATGTGCAATAACTTATGCCCCCCTGTACTCAATTTGAGAGCTTCGTTTGTGATCTTTGAAGCAAATTTTCAGAGAGAACTGTGGTCATTTCTGTGAACGTTCTCACATCTCTGGGACTATTCATCTGTCATATGTGAGGAATTGGAGAAATTGACAGTTAGCACTTTACGGTGCAGCAATGTTCATTTGTTTCCATTATAGTTTCTGAAGGAAGCTATATTCTCATGCACATTTTATCGCCCGTTGAAGACAATCAATGCCTTACCCTAGGGTGGTTTAGGATGACAGTGGGAAGATTACAAAAAATGAAACTTGGTCGCAGGGGGGTGCTCATTGAGGCCGGAAACTAAGCCACACCAGCGTTAACGCTGCCATTCATTCGCATATTCCAGTGTGAAGTCCTGCTACGACCCAGTGATCTGCGCCGATGTCGCCGACACATCGCCACCGGTGTTCCTGTGCCGACGATGCGCCGACAACGTCATCGGCGAGCGGAAGGCTCCGATGAAGAATCTCACGCAGCCGATGCAGGCCAGCAGTGCTACCTGCCAGAATAAGGTGGGCGAACTCGGTTCGTCAGAGACGAACCTGAAATTCGTGGACAAACAAATCCCGTTGCAGGACTGTCAGTCACAGTCACGTCTGGCTGTTGGAATATGTTTTTCTCACGATTGCACAAGGGCACACAACTTTGTCCCGATGAGGTTGTGCCAGGTACGTCCTCTTTTTCAGGAACAAATGTGAAGGCCTAAGGGCCTGGCAGGCCTGACTACTATTTAATAGCAAGTTCAATGATGTAGTGCAGATTTTTCGCAACTGCTCACTATTTGTCCTTGCTTTCTTTCTTTGAGAGGGCTGCTCAGGCCAAGAACAATGCCGAGCAAGTGCTCGCGAAACCAGTGCCAAGAACTTTTCAGGAATGCTTCACTGCACTTCATGCCCACTGTGAGACGCCACACTTAGTGCACAGAGGGTCGGGATGTGTCTGGGGACAAGAAGTGATGTGGGGCACGGTGGAGGCGATTGTGAAACTGCTCAGGGAGACGGCTCAGTTTGAAGGTATGCGCCTTAGCATAGCCGCTGTAGAGGCTTTCATTGTGATAGAAGTTTTCCTTTGAAAAATGTCACCCGATCACCCCAACACCTAGAAAATTCCAGGAACGGAAGGAGAAGGAAAGCGCCCGAAGTGGCTGCGTCAGCTGGAAGGCGGCCACTCGCTCGGCAAGGAGATCGACACGATGGCGGACGAGCGCCGCATGCTGAGCAGGTTCGGCGTGTGGATGATGGCCGCGCTATGTCCCCCGAACCAAAACGCTGACCCGGTGGGTAACCCCTTCCCGAGTCGTGTAACTCTCCCTCAAAGGCTACAAAGCTTATTGTTCAGCAAGCGATCTCATACATCATGTACAACGTGTTCCAATGGTTCGCCACCACCGCTCTGCTGCCCAACGACAGCATGGGAGCAAGTCTGGAACAGCTGAAGACGGACGTGGGTTTTCCGGCCGTCGTCGCCCCCCTCTGCTGCCCTATTAGGGAAGTTCCGTTGCAGTTTGTTTGCGACTGGATTAATATGGCGATTCGAATCCACTACGACGTGTTCATCACGGCCCTCATACCGGATCCCGAGGAGGAGGGCAGATATTTTGAGCAAACAAAGGAGGGTCTCGGGAGGTATGTAGGAGAAACAAAAAGGTGGTGACTGCCAAAAAAAGATAATGACACGTCTCCGTGCAGGCTGCTTGCTCTGATGCCCTATGATGTCATCTCGTTGGAGACGTGGAGTCGAGTGATGTCGAAATGGTTGCAGGTGGGTGCTGGGGATGCTCGGAATATGCTAGGATAGAACAAATGAAATTTCACTTACGAAATAGGAGCAGATCTATTTTCTTACTATTATAATTCTAACATTGCAGTCTGTGCATACTTTTCATTGAAAATCACTTATGATTTCTTCTACGGATGTCCGAAACTAAACAATAAGTTAACTAACAACAGATGGCCATATATGTACATAGTTGCTCTCACAATTCTTCTTAAGGAAAATTAGTGAAAACAAGCACCCGAGGCTATGAAATTGTTTTTTTTTTTCAGCTGATCTACGAGAAGTGCAATGAGGAACAGCAGCATGAGCTGAAGATTCTGCTGTGCAAAATCTTCGAACCGGACCTGTGCCCACTACCTTTTGAAACTGTTATGGTGAGAATTTCTGCTATTAACAGAAACATATTTTGTATTTTTCTGAGTACCGTAATCACCAAGATTTCTTTTTGATTGAGTCCAGTGGCGGACGCAGAGAGGAAGAGCGGGTGGGGGTGGTGAGTGGTTGCCGTTAAGAATGGGTAGTCAAAATTTTCAGAAGTACTTCGTAGAATAGTTGAAAACATCGTATCTGTCACCTTCTAATCCTTATTATCTTTTTTAACTCGTTGACAACGCGCCTTTTTCAGCAGAGTTAAGTTCGAGAAGTCACTAAGGCCAAAACTGGGCCAACTGGGAAAAGGCCAAAACTTGGGAAAAGGTAAAAATGTACGAAAAGTGCGCGGTCGTCAATAGGTTAAAATATTTATTTATGGCACAGTGGCAAGACGCGCACTGCCTGCCACGCATAAGTACCTTGACAAATCTTCGGAACTTTCTCGAGCTATCTCGGGACCTACCACAAGTGACCCGACGGAAGTTCCGAACAAACCCCGCGGATGTTCCGGGACTAGCAATTTCTCTACGTCTCCACTCGGAACCGAAGGATTGTCTGAGTACGATCGTTGGTTCGATGGCGCCTCTGGCTAGCCAAGCCTTCTATCTTTCCGGGTTGGTAAAATGGTACTAGACTAGTCTGGGAGGATAAAGCACTGACTTGGTACAAATGCCTTCCCGCAAGTCACAGTGGTAAAGGTACATATCGATTGGTTGCTACATTCATAACTTCCTTCAACCATTTACCTATTACGAAAACAGAATCAACAGAGCATTATCATACAAACAGGCAACCTGTTACCTGCCATGAATTGAAATGCCTAAATTTCAAAACCAATGACTTCCAAGCCAACAATTCTATAGCTGATTTCTTCTGGGTGTGAAATGAAGAGTATAGGGCTGGCTGCGCACGGCTTCGACATTGTTTTTTACCCATGGCCGTCATTGTTGCTGTCATGGACAAGGTATAAGTATTGTGATGCGAATGTGATTTGAGCGACAAAGATGTGAGATCGAGGGGAAACTGGCAGTTTCCTCAATTCTACCCTAAATGTTGGAATGCTGGATTGGTAAAATGTATATATAGTCTCTTCGGTTGATTTGATGTTCGAGTTCCTTGGAGGCCACATCCAGAATCGGCGGGATCTATCATTTCGAAAACGGTTGAAAAATTATAATCTCATAGAAACCACATGCTCATTTCCAGGTGTTCGATTTTGTTAGTCGAAGGCTAGCAGGAGACGACTACGTCGAACTGTTCAATGCGCTGCAATGGCTTCATGTACGTCAAGTTTTACTTTTATGCCATTCGCACGGTGTTCGCAAGTTGTTGCTCCTTAGAGCCCTTGAATACTTCTATTTTGAGTTCGTACGATGCTATTCTGAAGTAGATTTCGTTTGCTGAATTTTTTTTATAAGAAAATGTTGAGAACTTGGTGATTGGTTGCTTTTGTCATTTAACCCCGACTACATATCTTGTCTGCTTCATGTTTAGCGTAACACTGCATTAATGGGGTTACAGTGCACAAGGAGTTCGATAGTCATTTTCAACATGTGGAGTAATTTCCTTATAGAAACTTTGAGCAGAAAAATTTCTGGTATTTTGGGAGACTAATGGAGAAAATGCGTTTCCTTCCATTCCGTACATCTTTGCTGGCTGCACAAATAGTCTAGATATAATTTCAAAAGTCAATAAATTCCATTACAGTTGCTATCACGGCTGGAAATCTCCATCCCACTGGATATGTTGCTGGAAAAGTTCAGCATAGCTCTGACAGGGCTCACAGCTATGGACATCCCGAAACTTGGGCAGAACGACTTGGAAGAGGACGACGTCTCCATCCACATCGTTATCATTGACATACTCGTGCTTCAGGTATCTGCCGTAACCGTTCAGGCATCAATTCTGGCATGCTCCCAGCTTCTGATTCCAGTTACGCCTCAACGAAATCGCCGTCCACGAGCAGTCGTCGTTGACGGAGAAGCTTTTCGAGTGCGTCTCGCTGCTGCTCAGCGTTCCTCTTCGCACTACGCCGCACGAGTGCAAAAATCCAGAACTGGACGGATTTGCGGACTGTTCGGCCTGCCAGCAAGCGGCGTTCCTGCACCAAATGATTATGAATATGACAGAAAATGTGTCCCCAAAGCAGGAAATGGCCATTCAGGCTACGGAGGTTCGTTTCTAATTTATTGATTTTTCATGGAGGAGATAGAGTCCATTTAAGGATGAAGTGATCGATAATTTCGATGTGACGTCATCCGGCACATCTCATCCCAGCACCGCTCTATCGCCACAGACTGCACCAGGCAGTAAAGGAGGTAGGTAATGCTTGGACTGAACACATAGTTATAGTTCATTCAGGAAGTTAAGATGGTGTAGTATTTCCACATTTTGCCTGCTCTTTTCCCCAGAACCTCCTGTAATACCGCTTTCCTACATATTTCTTTTTTTTTACTTATCTTTGGACATCATTTTCTGAGAAACCAATGGGATTTCAATTCAAGTTGCAACTAATATTAGTTCACTAATATTTTGCTTTTTTTGCTCAGAATTTTTAGTCCCAATAATCAGCGATGTGCGATCCTCCTCACTCTACACTCTTCATCCTACTCATCTGTCTTTTCCAGCTTCTCCGGCAACACCTGCACCAGCAATCTTCTCTGAGGGTGGTCTGTGTTTCCAAACGGCCACTGTAGAACACACTGGCGACGAAGAATTCGTGGGGATACTACCAAGTGAAGAGGCGAGTTGCTACTTCGATGTATCTGTAGGTTCTAAAAACGTCTCACGAAAACGAATGATGTCGTGACGAAGATGATGCTGTGCTAATATTTCACTCTACTCCGAAATTATTTGTATAAAACTACTCGAAGAAATTTTTAATGCTGCTTTGAGCTAACAGTCTGTTAGAACTTGATGTTTCAGTTTGAAATCGCCATGGCAGAAGCTACGACACTGACAGAGACAGATGTTGGACGGGAAACCTGTCATGTGGTTACAAGCAGCCTTGTTGAGGGGATCAAGGTGAGTGCTCTTGGCTACTAGACGTGCAGCTGCGTCGGTGAAGCTGACGAATTTGCGGACTTACGCGTTCACAGAAGTGCGACCGCATCGTGCGCTGCAATCCCCTGTCTCATATTTCTTTGCAGTAACAGCTCGTATCAGAACTTAGTTTTTTTTTTTTGTAGTAAGGCCTTAAAATAAGATGGAAAGTAACAAACATGGACGACAGCGACATCCTGTTGAATATCTGCAAGTGTTTATCATGATGAATCCCAGTGTTATACATACAGTGTCGGTCCGTCACACTTGCATCACAGAGTGCCGCCCGTCTAGTCTTCCACGCTGCACCATCTAAGCGACGCGGCAGCCCAGCCAAGCCCATTATTGTGGGGCGATCTTTCCTTACATTTTCTTCGTGTCCTTTTCTTCACTCCAAAATGCTTGGGTAGAAACATAAGCAGAACATCAATACGGGCAACGCCCGATAGTCGCATCACCCAGGTGGTCTGCCGCATTGTGTAGGTGTTGCGGCGCGGCAGATCAGAGGAGCGGTGTACTGTGGTGCAGGGGTGATCGACCGGTGCTCTAGATAGACTGACCAACGAACGAGGTCCTTAATGGAATAATTTTACTTCTTTGCTGGGTTGAAGTAAATGAAGATAACCCCTATTTGAAGGGACCAAGTGGATCAGCGCAACAGCCGCCCAAAATTCCGGCAGACGACTTCTGGCAGACTTCTGTTGGCAGATTCCGGTTCTCAATAGAACAGCTCCCTCCTCAACTAAAAATGATCCATGCACTCCTTGTGGTGAGCGCTCGTTCATCCTTCTCATTTTTACCTGGAGAGTATTTATGAAAAAAAAAAAACTGGACAGAATATGTCTTCTAAGAAAATAAACTGAATCCGTCTAGAATCTGGAATTCGCCGAAGATCCTGATGTGGAGAATTTCATCATGAACACTCTAAAGTTTCTTTGTCTTCACTGCGGATCCCTAAGCAATGCGCGACGAGAACATCGTGGTTTCCTCATATGGATTCAGGTAGGAGTAGGTAGCGACCGATCGTTCTCCATGGTAAAAGCCTTTATTTAAGGAAAGCATGATGGTTCCCAAGCTTTGGGCAAGGCTACGGCCGGACTTTGTACAGGTGGGTTTTGGGATTCTGAGGGTAGAACACGGAGGGAGAAGCTCATGTTCCAGGTTGGCGAGCTGGCATCGCTACTCCTTCTCCACTGCATCTCGTTTCCTTCTGGGGAAGAGGCGTTCTGGCGAGTCGTTCACAGAGATTTCGCCTGTGCCGATTGGAAAACTCGGTTTGACTCAGGTAGGGGAGAAACCTATTTCCTAACGGGTCCAGGGACTGCATGCATTATCAAGATTACTCAGGGTAAACGTGCCAACATCCACAAATTTATCCTTCGTCAACATAGGCACAAGCACGTTTACCCCGGGTAATCTCAATTATGCACCCAGACACAGTGACTGCATGCATCATTGAGATTACCCAGGGTAAACGTGTACACATCCCACTAACTTACCGAACGTCAGCGGAGGTGTCAACACGTTTACCCTGAGTAATCCCAATTGTACATCCGGACACAGTGACCGCATACATCATTGAGATTACTTAGGGTGGACCTTGAGATTGCCTAGGGTTAACATACCCATATTTAAACCTCGTTGCATGGATATCGACAATTTTACCCTGGGTAATCTCAGTTGTACATCCAGGCTCAGAAATTCCAAAAAAATATATTTAGTTGGCAAGGCGTATGTGATGGCGCATGTGATCAAGCTGGCACCAGTGAAGGGCAATAAGGTAGGCCTCCAGGGCATGCCTACCGCAGTGCGAGTGGGTTCCAGTAATTTTAATAACTTCCAGGTCGTCCAGACCGCTCTCTCCGCCCTATTCTACCACTTTGTCACATCGCTCCATGACCCGAATCCTACAGTGGCCCAAAGGGCAATCATTGCCCTGAGGGCATTACCGACGCAAACGTTGAAGGTGGGAGGAGTTTGTTACCTTCCTAAAAGAACCAATGAATGCCAGGATCTCTCCTCATTCACTTCAGATGATGTGCTTCTGCTTCGAATCGCAGTTTGACTCCTGCATCTTGGATCGTCCGATTATCATCAACGCCATAAGGGTGCTAACCACGCAGATTCCTGACGAGACTATGCTTACATTTGACTTCTTTATACAGGTGCCCAGTAGTGTAGAACACAAGGACCTAAAGATATGGTGAGAATAGACTGATTTGATGCTTACAGAGGTTTGAGACGCTTGTTCTGGAGAGCCAGCTGAGCAACCAGAGCGAGGAGACAGTTTTTGTGCAAGGCAAGTGCTCAGAAGTTCGTACTTTTATAGTCCTAAATGTGTGGTTTAGATTTGATGCATACGGATCCGATGAGTGAAATTTACCAGAGGAAAGTCAACAAGGCCAAGAAGGTACGTGAAAGATAGGGCAAGTTATGTCGTGACAAATACTATCGCTGAAGACTGACAATTGATCGGCTGGAAAAACTCGGGTCGCTCATTCTTAGTGTTTTTTTTTGAAAATGAGATTTTTCCTACGACGCCACAGTAGACAACATGTGAAGCGCGTCGTATAACGTTACTTGAAAGCACGGACGCTGCAAACATGTGAACACCATACCGAGTTGGTCCCCTATCGCTGAACGCTGACAACTGATCAGATGGAAAAACTCGGATCGCTCATTCTTGGTGTTTTTCTTTGGAAAATGAGTTTTTTTCCTACGACGCCACAATAGACAACATGGGGGGGCACGCCGTATAACGTCACTTGAAAGCACGGACCCTGCAAACGTTCCAAACACTGTACTGAATTGGTCGATGAGAACCGTTCGTTGGGCAGCGTGACAAGACGTATGCTGCTGAGCTGTGATTGGCCGATTCATGCGTGCGTTGCGACTGCAGCATTCAAACGTACGAGCAGCGCTGGGGAGAAATAGACAAGTTTTCTGAGCTAAGGTGGGATAGATGAGTGTCATAGGAGCCGAAAAGTGGAAGAGGTGTCCATTGTAGTAATTCATTCCGCCGATTCTGAAGAAAGAACCTGTATCTAGCAGGCGTACGCGTGCGGCGCGGTTGCGTCGCGGCGTACGTCTTGACCGCCTCCCCTGTTCGTTGTGGGAATTTCGAGGGATTTTTTGATTGTTTCCGCAAAACGCGTCGCCGTGAGCGAGAAATTCAGTAGAAATCCGAGATACGAAGTTCTTCCCTAAGCCCTTAAGGAGTGAACATATCAGCATGACTCTATACTCCTTCATTTCAGGCCATAGAAGAAGCCACGACCGCTAAGTCCATCGTGAAATATCTGCGCGAGAACAACGCGCTGAAACACCAGCTCTTCTACCAGCCGTCGGACCCTCCAGGTACGCCTTCGCGCAGTTCGCGACCCCCTGTTGTTGAAGTCATTTGCCGTTCCAGCCGTGAAAAGTTCTGTTGTTAAAGCTTTTAGTGTGCCATTTCCACCGTATTTCCCTGAGAGTCTCTTTCACAAAAATTCAGTTCGTTTGCTCCCTCATCTACGCATGACTAGAAAATGATTTTTCATGGCCAAGTGAGACTTATTTCTCCTCGGGCCCGTCCAGTTTCAGTTCAAAATTCTGTACCTAACAACCGATTCCGACTCTGTTTTTGGTTGATTTCCTCATGTGCCGCGACGAACGGCATCGCAACCACTTTATAGATGTTGTAGTTGTTGTAGATACTACCTTCAATATAAGATGATTTTCTTCGAGCAGCATTGTGCTTATCTCGAGTGCCCCGCTGGAGGAGGCGTGGCCGGCTCTCGGAAGCGGCGCTGTCGTGTCGCGTGAAGATTCTACGAGTCGTCACGATGGTGAAGGTGGTGAATCGCTGGCGCCAGATGGCCGCCGACATCACCGTCGGCGCCGCGTCCCTTGTCTCGCTCATTGCCGCCACCGCGCCACGTCGTACGTCATGGGAAGCGTGCATGCGGCCTGTTTGGCGGGGGCGGGGTTGTCCCAGTTTGTTTTTTTCTCAGCTCTTTCGTGAGCTATTTGCTGGCGACATCCACACAACTGACGGTGAAAACCTACTTATTATTGCTTATTAAAAATTGCATATTTTCCATCAAGGGCAATTTATACTAGTCACCTGCATGCGAAAGAGTTCTGCTGAAGTCTGGTCAACGCGGCATGTATGTGGATCCTCGATGAAAAGAATACGCAGCCGCCGCGAGACCGCAGACGAGTGCGACTGCGATGCGTCAACGATGCGACTAGCTCTATCCTTTATCAGATAGACGCACGCGCGTCAAACGCATGCATCTAGTATAAATTGCCCTTAATGTTCCTATCCGACCAAATACTGTGCACTGGATATACTCACGGTCATTGCGATTCACCGTGCACCGCCTCGCAGCCGCGACGCACCAGTTCCACGACGACGCAGTTTTGCTGCGGTTCAACCTGTTCTGACACGCTCTACTTAGGCCCTGACAGGTCCATCCCGTCAGCCTTCATTTTGACCAATTAGAACCAGCATGTCACTTGTCAAAACTTGTCAGAGCTTGTCAGAACAGAGTGGTGGCAGAGCCGCTTCGCGATTGCAGGCGGTGGCCGCGAATGTACCGTCTATCAGGAAGGACGGGGTCGCCGACGCGGTCGGGGATCCAGACGCAACGCGGCTGTGACGTATGTTGTGCGCGGCCAAATCGCCCACGTCATAGCCGCGCCGCCTCAGGATCCCCGACCGCGTCGGCGGCCCCGTCGTTTCGGATAGACGACATCATGTGAGATTCAGCATCACCGGAAATTCACATTCGAAAATATTCTCTAAAAACATCGAAACTCCATGCCTGGAGTCGCTTCAGAAATTTCTTCTGGATGAGATTGCTTTTCACAAAGAGCGACGTAATTTTTACCCCATTCCAGCTGACCCTCACATAAGAATTTCACTAATCCCGACCCACGTGCACGCGCCGCGCCGCCTGCGCTTTGGCACTGATTCTTTGCACATCGGCACTTTCTTTCACCGTTTTCATTTGCGATCGATGCTGTAGTGCGGCGCGTGCGTCCATTGTAGTCTCCTATACAACATTTTATACAAGAGGCATTATTTCTAGGAATAAACATGAGATTCAGAAGAAGCCGCTCTCTGTGTGATATTAACCCTTTTTCAAAAATCTTGCAGGTTATAGTGGGTTTTGTGCCGCTATTAGTGGACCATTTGTGACCAATTATGAACGGTAACCTTACCCAGGGTCTGTCGCCGTTAACAATGTGGATGTCGCCCTTCTGAACCCCGCCCTTCGCATCTGCACCCCCACTTGCATTTGCATGTCGACTCCACTCACCGCATGTTTTCCACTGCTTGCCCGAGCTTCGCAGCTTCTCTACTCTTTTAGCTTTTTTCCCTCATTCGTTCACTCTTTTGTCACCTGTTTTTTTTTTACTTTGAATGTTCTATCAGACACTTCGATTGCCGTTGCTGAACAGCATCCCACCGGGTGCCCGGCCGCCCACACACCGCCTCTCGCCGTTCAGCAGCGGCGATCCTGACGTATTGCAGCTTCTGATTCTTTGCTTGCAGCAGATTCGGATGCGCTGTCTCCTTCGGTCACTTCGCCAACCTATTCTGCCGGTATGGTCTTGCTTTTTCAGACTTCTCTCAACATTACGCCTTTCTTTCTTCTACTGAAAACTAGCGTGTCTCTACGTCTGTCGCAAACTTCTTGTCAGTGAGTGTGTGTAGGCTTCTCAAATATGGGGTTAAACGTGTGCACGCTAACTACTTCAGAATGCTCTTCTGTAGAGGAACGCTGGGCTTCTCTGGTAGTGTACTAGCCGTTCTATGGTGTTAGACTACTGGACCTGAATGGGTCATTGAAATTACCCAGGGTTAACGTGTTGACGCCCGTATAAACCGTAGGTAAATTTGCGAGGTGTTGACATGTTCATCCTGGGTAATCTCAATGATGCAGGCGGGCCCTGCAGATTTGGTAAATTTAACGCTGAGAAAGCAAATCTAAACAGCAAAATCCGAAAATATGATTTTTTTGATACGACTTGGAAAGAATAAGAGAGAAAAACTCGTCATTATGCTTAAGCTGCGACCAGAGGTCGCATTCGTCACTGAGATTACCCAGGGTAAACGTGTCAACACCCTTCTAATTTACCCATCATTGACACAGGCGTCAAGAAGTTTATCCTGGGTAATCTTAATGATGCATCCAGGCTCAGTTAATCATTGTTTAGAACGTGGGCTTTTTTATATGGATCAAGAAAAAATGCCAAAAGATGGCAGAAGCAGAATGTACAATGCGAATTTGCTGTTAATTTGCAAGAACGCATAAACACTTTCTTATGGTAGATAGAAATTCCAAAGTCGATTTTTGCAGTGGATAAGGTAGTCAAAATGGCGGTGCAGTTGATTAAAAAGCAAGGTCTCCTCCCAAAGGTACTGTCCCGCCTCAGAATCGTTTTTCGGATTTCCAAACTCAAACAATCTTCAGGAGCTGCTCCTTACAATTGTACTCATGATTTCGTGCAGTGCTGCCGAAAAACCCGTTTTCCGGCCCCAATTCTTGGGGAGCTTGTGGGCGGAGCCAAGACGGGATCAAATTGGGAAGAAGGGGTTTCTGATAACACATTGGAACATTCCTGAGAAAGCGCCTTTCAAAGAATTTCGAATTTTTCATGGGAATTCCTCCTTATCCACCCTCAACAGGATAAAAGATGCGCTCCATTTGTGACTAGCAAGGAAGTGTATGTGCGGAGACCCCGTAACTCCGCCTTGTGCACCGCCCACAACCTCCCCAAGGGGTGTGGCTCGGAAACTATTTTTTCTGCAGTTTTGGAAGGAATCACGCAGATCACTGTAATCAGGAGCTCCTTGCAATTCTTCCCATTGAAAATCTCAAATCTATTCTGAGCAGAGACGGTGCCTTTAGAGCAAAGCCATAGAAATAGGTTGATCCTCTCGAACGAGTACGTTTTTCCGTGCAGTAGACGGAGTGGCTATGCATGTGTCTACGGTAGAATTGTAGGCAAACTTGGCTTGTGTAGATCATTTAGAGCTATTCTCAGTATGTGCCATGCATAAATTAGGCAAAAATTTTTTGAAAAATTTTCAAATTAAAAGCAAAGATTCTAGTCTTCCGTGTAGAGCACGGCTCCTAATTCTCGACAAAAAAAAATACTGTCACATTGCCAAAGGTCTTCCAGAGATGAATATGCGTTGGCTTTTCAGCAATAAATGAATTGCATAGTTTGAATTACCTGCACCTCCTTTGCTGACACCGCCTCGCAACCGCAACGCCGCGCGACCGCAACGCGGCGTTCATTCCGTGCACATGATGGTTCTGACACGCCCTAACACACACCGCAAGAGTTTTAACGGTCTTCTTCTGTCCTAACTCGTCGAGACTCCTTTGATGCGTGTCAGATCGTGTCAGAGCCACCTTAATCCTGTAGCGAGACCGCATTGCAGCTGTTCTTCCGGTGATTGCAAGCCGGTGCCACTGGAAAAGCCAGGATGACCGTTGCTATCTATAGGCATAGTCACGAAGCCTGTGATATACATGCATCAACATCTCACTGGCGTTTCTTTTTTTCTTCAAAGTCCCATTTATTCCGAAAAATACGTACTCGGCTTTGACTTTTTTAATCCTTCATGGCAAAGTCGGAAACAGTTCTTTCGAGTTCGGATATTAGGTTTTGTGAAACTTCAGGGGAATTCGTGGTTTTTTAAGCTGTGAAGTAAGCAGAGGAATAGTGGTCATGCGACAGACTAATGTCTTACAATGAAATTAGGGATACAATAACAGTTTCATGCAGAAAAACGCTAAAATGTTTAACTCTGCGCTGTCCTCATTTTCTGTTTCTCACTCCTGCTTTCAAGGCCCGTACGGTCGTCTGCGAGAGTTCACCGACGAAGAAAGTAATCTATGCCTTCTGTTCAACCGCGTCGTCGACATGGAGAATCCCGAGAGGCACACTGTCTACCTCGTGATCTCCCTTTTTGTCACCTTCCTGAGGTGCGCTGTGCTCCACTTCTTGGGCATGCATCATTGTGAGGGAAAACGAGGCGTGGCAAGCTTCTGCGATTGGTGTGTTCAAGTCTTCCTCCCGCCCTTTGCGGTTGACTCGTTCCCTTCGCTCCTCTTTTTCCCTCAGGATGATGCATATCCCGTCTTTTTTGAGTGAGATGAAGGGAGAGCGAGATGGATCCATTTCAGCAACAAAAACTCGACGCCCACCGACGAAAAGGCGAACGCGAAGAAGCAGTCGCTGCTGTTCCGCCACTTCAACACTCTCCTGGGATTCAGTAACACTGAGAAGTGCTTCACCATTCCGCCTGCACGGTTGAGGTGGGTGGTTCGCCTGGACTAAAGCAAAGCACTTGAAATTGCAGAACTATGGTCGCCATGTTCCAGAACACTGACTGTAGTTTTATTAGGATGTCTATTCACCCAAAAACCTTCTGGGAATGCATAATTGAAATTGCCCAAGGTAAACGTTTCGATGCCGTGTTGGCGATGGTTCAACTTATGTGGTGTTAACGCGTTTATCCTGGGTAATCTCAATTATGCTCATGACCCTGTACGTGCCTTCTTAGGGCGTGGATTTATCGATATTCCAAATTTTTAAACTCTTAAGTTATTTCTTGCATGGAAATTTCTGTTTCATAGCAATTCTAAAATGAAGCGAGAGGCGGTGCTGATGCTTCGCTGAGGCTTCGAGATCGTGCTATTATCGGGCAAATCCTACGCATTTTCAGGAAGTCGGTCGTCTGCAACGCGTTCCTGTGTGGTCTTCCGGAGATTTTGGACTGTAACCTTGTCATAGGTATGTGGCTCATTGTTTTGACCTTTGTTCCGAGTTAGTCGAGATCATTATTTAGCACGTGCGGTAATAAACAAACAAGAGTGCCTCAGAGACAACCCATTGACGACCGCGCCTTTTTTTCGCGCATTTCCACCTTTTCTCAAGTCCTGGCTCGCTTCTCGGCTTCGAAATTTTTATAAAGACTGCAATATAGATCTTTATAATCGCGATGACTTAGAAGGGTTATTATGTTACCATCTAAGAAAATCTCTCTCTGAGAACCATATGATTAATGATCTCTTAAACTGAGGGATGCGGAAAAAGGTGCGGATTAGGGGTGAGACGCGCGGTCGTCAATGATTTAAAATACACAAATTCTTACAGTTTGGACAAGTATTTTATACCAGCCCTACTCTTCATTCTCACGTAGTAGCGCCTAAGCAAAAGACGTGCGGAACCCTTGGACCCACACTTCTCAGTTATTTCTTACTTATTGATTTTCTTATTAGTTTCTTTTTCCTATAAAACAATTCGCTCGGTTGGCTAACTCATTCTGTGTTTTACGGTCTGCCTACTTAATAAACCGACACATGAAGCAAATGCATTGGAATTCAGCTCACCTCTCCACATCTTGCTCGACATTTTCCTGTGCTGCATACTTTACCCCTCGTGATTCGTATGCGTTATCCTTCAGGAAACCAACTTCTTCCTACCGTGGTGCAGCTGCTGCTCCACCTGCCATCACCCCAGAAACTGGCGAGCGACCAGCATCAAAGTAACTACTCTCTCAAGCTACTTTCACAGCATTCCAGGCACCTTTGGCTGAATTCACTAATACTCATACTTTACAAGGTAAGTCACACAAAGTTCAAGATGGAGTGGGAGCTCTCTTTGTATTAATAAGGATCTCACTACGGGGTTATCTTCATGCGCACAATTTAAAAAGGAAAACTAAGTAGAAACGGTCTGTAGAAGCTTTGAATTTCCAATATAGATTTGAGAATCCTTTGAAACAGACATTTTCAGTACCGATTTGACCAAGTCCCGATCAGTGATGGCGTAATGCGTCTGATCAACATCGTTGCGAGGACCTTACAAGGTTTGTCCGAGGATATGGCTTTTTCTGGAGGCATGGAGGGGTACTTTTGCTTTAGCGCAAGCACATGTTTGCTGTGAAACCGATCAGCCAACTGATATAGCAACTTGGGATGACGTGAGCGAGGAGGAGTCCGACTCGCCGAAGGGCATGATTCGGCCGGAGAGCCTGACCGTCACCACGATTCAGGTGAGCGGGGAAAATTTATGTCCAAGAAAAAATCATGTCCGAAAGGTCGCTCATAGCTTCAAGGTAAGAAGCGCCGCGGGGGCAATCATGGTGGAGGGTTCGATTGTTACCCTAGCCAAGCCTTTCTCGCAAGGTTTGCCAAATGGAGTCGAAGACATGGCGCGTCCCAAAACGGAAGTAAATCCAGAAAATAGGATCTCATATTCCAGGAACATGAGGGTGAGATCTCACTGCACCCAACCATCGTTGAACCACGTCCACTGCGGAAACGAAGCGAGGCCGTTAGACGCAAGGAACCGCGCAAACAGCGTCACCCTTCCGTACCGTAAGGGTTCACATCATTGCGTTATGTTCCTCTGTTTACCTTGAAAATATCGAGTTTAGGGTTGAACTCCGCTGCGACCACTGCAACGAGTGTTTGACGTCATTTGATGAGGAAACAATTTCGTTGTGTCTCATTGCTGTGGAAACTTTCCTGCACAGGGAGCCCGTCATGGCTGCGCCCATCCTCTTCTCGTTGCTGCACACTGTCACTCGGTAAGAGGATCAGCTTGGACCTTTGCTTCTACAAGTAATGCTGTTTAGCTTGATCGACCATCCCATATACCCATGGCATGATTCGGAGATGTTCGTGCCGGGAAACTGTCGTAGTGTAGCCAAACAGATGCTGAGGGTTACTCTTCACCAGGTTATTGATTTATTTTATTTATTTATTTGTTTATTTAATTTATTTATCACACAAATGAGCTGCGGTGACAGAGAAATTACTACGAGCATTCAAATTTCAGCATATCTTGAGAAATTGGGACTTTTCTGCCTGCAATTTTTTCTTTCTGGAGTTCTTGTCGATTGCCGAATTTTTCAACACAATTGTCCAAACAAAATAAGTTCCAAAGTTGCACAATCCACACTTTGCAGCTATCCTCCTCTGGGATATGCCTCCAACTATTCGACACACCTTTGTCCCGAACGGACTCTTTCTGGAAGGTGGTCTCGTTGTCGCTGGCTGACTTCCAGGAACTCTCACCCGTCTACTTCATCCAACTACTCTTCGAGGTGCGTTTCCCCTTGCCCTACATTGCATTCCTTGGAAGAATTGTTGAATTTTTCAGGATCTTGCCGAGAATTGGCTCACCCAGCTCACAACCACTATGAGGAACCTGGCTGCATACGTTGTTGAAGTCCCCTGTGATGCTTACATCAACCACTGGAGCACTGCTATTACTCATATGGAGTCGTTTTTCAGGAGATATCATACTCAGGTGCATTTTTCTCAGTTTATTCCTCTTTAATGACACCTTATAGAATATTGATTCCTCTGTAGGGGAACTCATGAGCGTTCCTTAGGGGGG
>JARK01001644.1:174070-206508 GCA_000688135.1 Ancylostoma ceylanicum
GAGGGTATTTATGGTTGATGCGCGTCAAATTTGACGCGTCGGCCTGGAATTTCACGAAGTTTTCGCGTTGTCTCGATGCGGCGGAAACGGAAACGCGTTCTGTTCGCGCGGCTGTCGCGACGACAGAACCAGGAACTTTCGCGCTCCACTAGGAATTCTCTTCTCCTCCTTTTTTTGCATTGGATATCGTCGCGTCAAATTTGACGCGCATCAACAGTAAATTCCCTTCAAAGCACAGGACTACGATGAATTCCGTCACTGATCTCATTGACGAGTAGAAGGAGACATAAAGGACTAGTGAAGGCCCGCCTATTTTCATCTCTACGATTCTCGCCATAAGCTGTATTTATAGCACATCGGAGTCCGATCCTGTCGGATAACAAATGATACGTATCGATCCACGTCGGAGCCCGACACGTCGGATTCCGACGAGGATCGATACGCATCATTTGTTATCCGACGGTATGGGATTCCGACGCACTATAATCAACGCTATAGCCTTCTACAAGGTGTACGATGGTATTAGTGCTGGTGTAAGGGATTCCGTTTCAGATCTCAGCGGAAGGTGCAGCGAAGCCGACTCGATCAGAACTGGAGAGCGCCATTGTGGTTATGAGCCATGTGTTGAAGGTGCAGAACTTCAGCGCCTTCAAGGTGAGCAGCAAATTGAAATTAGAAATTGTCTTAATAATCTAATTGAAAATTGTCTTAGTGACTCCTTGTTTTTGAGTACCTACTCGAATTCAAAATTTTGTCCCTGAATAGGGGAGTTTTCTGGTTTTAAATGGTCATTCGATGTTCTCATTCGAATAGTAGGGTTTGGTACATAATGAATTGCAATGCGGAAATGCCGTCGAAACTGTGTTCCGGGTTGTTTTTTGCAAGATATAAAGTGTGTTTCGTTGTTGTAAGATAATGCCCCCATTTAGGATTAGCTGTCGAGAAATTTCCATGTTGCAATCGGAAGATTCCATGCCAAAAAAAAACAACTTCAAGGAAATTTGGTTGTCCTGTGCTTCTTACCCTGGTATTTAATGAAATTCATTCTTTGCACTTTTCATAGTGCTTAATAATCTTAGGGCAACATCAAAAAATTACTTTTATCCATCTTTATCCAATGTTACACGGATTCTGTGGTTCAGCGTACTTATAAGCGTGTGTATGCATCAAAAATACGGCTTCTGAAACTATAAACGATGAGGGCATGAACTATGTTTTGATTTTTTTTCGTTCACTGTGGTGTACATATGCTATTTTTGTACAGGATACCTTCTTTTTAGTCGGCTGTTTCGCTGGTGGATTCGTTCTGCAAATGGCTGGCTGAGACACTTCATGAGTGCCCTGTGAAGCTGGAGAGTTTGCTGACAGTATGCACAGCTTGCAACCGAGCATTAATAAGAGTTGGTTACTAAAAAGTACTTATCTTCCAATTCATAAACAAATTCACGGATGGCTGCGCCTTTCCAGGAGAGAGACAAACAAAGCATCTCACGTGCAGTAGTGGCGGAGTTGATTCAGGCGATAAAATTCAAATGCCCGATGCATGAGTCAAACTTCATGACGATTGCTCATCTCATTCTGCAAGACGCTGGCGAGGGTAAGCCACTGCGAATCGCTTCACTGCAGCATCTCATCTGAATATTTGCAGACATCGAGATGAATCTGCCTGACGATCAATTCAACACAGCTGCTTCTGAGGCGGTTCGACCGTTCCTCTTCGAAATACTGGATTTCATTGCAGATTTGCACGTTCTAGCCAAGTTAAAGGTTTGGTCGAGAAATTTCCACCTGGATTTCTGAACGAAGGCTGAGTAATTCCTGAGTTCAGAAGGAGACGAATTCTGACTCGATCGGTGGCGACCTGAAGGTGAATTTAGCCGAGGCGATAGCGGTGGAAATGAGTCGGTCGAATGCTCGTGACTGTAGGACCGTCATCAGGTTCATTCCTTGGTTAATGAGTCCACCAAGTGTTACTCAGGTGAGTTTCTCCATATGCTTCTTTTTCCCATGCAAAGTTTACTCATAATATAAAGAAGAAATTATGGCTAGTATATCAAAGAATATTGTGGCATTCCTGCGGCAACATTTCCTGATTCATCAAAATGCAAGGTTAAAGAAGTACATAGGATCGATTTATTTTGTATGCATCCATTTGTGAGCAGATGCAAAACACAGGGTAAGCGATTGCGTTGCTTTGCATTCAAGCACTCTGCGCTAGTTATGGAAAAGTTTTAAATTAATTTTAATTTTAAAATTTAATAAAATTTTAAAAAATACAATACATGGTGTAATTGTCGAATTTATCCCCTCCTATGAACACTTCTCCCCGATCGTTCTACAACGATTTCAGGTCCAATTTAGAGCCAATTTATGTTTGCTATTCACCCTTCCCTAGGATCTGCACCTCTGAGACCACACATACTTAGAACCATAGTAGACAGACTTCGTATTGCTTTCAAAACGAATTTTGTTTGCTGCAACGAGGACAGCAAGCCTGGACATATATCCAGTATATTTAAACGTGGGAGGAAAAACCATGTAAATATCCATTTTCACTGGTTTTTATCCACTCTGCTAGCCAACATGACTCATCATGTTGATTTGTTGGCGCAATTGTGGTGTCGCTTGGCGAGGGACAATAAGGGGTGAGGATTTGGTCGTTATCAAATGGTAGTCTTCCGGATATACGTAGATATCCTACGGCGAAGCGGGCGAGTTCACATATCCACTGTTATGTTCGTATTGGCTAGCAGAAAATCCAAACCACTCCAACATATAATATTTGTTAGTGCGTGTTTATCCGACTCAATAGAGTGTATTGGTTATCAGCTCTGGAATTTCTGCACGGCTAAGGATAAAATGAGGATAGCTGACATGAAATTATTCAAATGATTAGTAAAAAAACAGGTAAACTTAACTAACGGTGGGAAGACCATCCAGAATGTGCATTAGCATCACCACACTCGTTATTCAGGCTGCACCAGGCGCATTCGCTGATTCTGTGACGAACGTCCGAGTGCTCTCCTGGCTACTGCTCGGGGCTCTTCACGCCAATCATGGATGTCTGCCGGTTCCGATCGAGTGCAGTCAGCACATGGCCGACTACATCCACTTCGTCCTGGCTGGATTCGCTGATCAATCCAAGGTTTGTCTCGAAGATTTCTGCAGAGCTGTATAAGTTGGATTTTTTACCTCGTCGTTGGATGAAATATTTTGCAGCAGTCGGTGGTCCATATGTCCGCGCTATTCCATGCGTTCCACCTTTGTCAGCTATGGACGGTGTACTGTGAACGGGCAGCTGTTTTTAGGTGAGCGTGAGAGTTCGTATTATTTCCAACCTTCATTTTGTACATTACGACTCCAGAGTTGATGGTAATTCTATTCAGCTCCACCACTGCCTTCGCCCATCTCCTCGACTTCTGGGCCAGAGTCACACCAGCCATCCTGCAACTTCTGAGTCACTCGAAAGTGGTTGGTTGCTTGGGTCCCTTAGAGATCTCCATGTGACGTTTCACACTTGAATGAGCCTTCAACCTCATTCAGCTTGCTGACATGGTGAATCTGCACTTCCTCAACACCATCCAAGCTCTACAGCAGGTGAACTCTGCCCTCTTGTGTCAGCTCTACCCGATGTGGGCGCCGATTCTCACCGCCTACCACAGTCAAATTCCCAATCAGCTGAGGTTCGTGGATTCAATCGTTGGTTTAAATTTGCTGATGCCACTGCAAGACGAGAGACCATATAAGGTTGCATGGGTAGGCATATTTTTGTTGAAGTAGTCAAGACCACTACATCACATAGTGTATTCAAAAACCACTCATCAAAATAGATATCATACAAATACAATATCGCTATTGAAAATCACCCACGTGACTGAATTTCCAGAATCAAGCTCGACTCGTGCGAGAACCAACCGTCACTGTCACCTCCACCTCTCTACGACTGGCTCAAGAAGGTTCGATACAAGATCTCGCAAGTGGAACTGCAGACTTCGGCCGCATCCCCTTACTACAACGTGTAGCGTCTCCTCGAAACGGGCTTTTCCAGCAGTGAGCACAGACAGACCTGATGATCTCTTATAGCATGTTTCAAACGCGGCGATAGTTGGGTATCCGTGGGAAGACTTGCATTTTCCTCACTCCTCTCCAACTGCTGTACACATCCCCGCATTCTTTGGCTCTCTGCTGTCTTCCCAACTATCGTTCTCGGTGAAACTCGCTGTACCAATGATGATGTACATTGTAGCTATGTAATACGGAGTAGTTGTGCCAAATCCATCGTGATTCGTCATCGTAATAAATGTTATTTTCTCCTTTATTTAGCATCGTATCATCGCATCCTTCCTGGTCCTCACAAAATAATAGCCGCCAACCGACTATAGTCTGTTCCACACGCGACGATAGTTGAGTATTCGCGCCTATTGTCTGTTTTTTCTGCTCACCCTCGGCAATCACTGCGCACTTTCCCGCGCGCTTTTCCTCTGGCATCGTCCCAGCTATCTTCCCAGGCGGAATGCACTATAGATGCGGCCCATTTTTATAAATAACCAAACATCCATAGTTACAAGCAAATTAGTGTACTATTTTCTACGACGACTCTCCATTGAAGAAATTGCTCTCTTCAGTTGTTTCCACCTTGGTATTCGCAATATCCAGTCTAATTTATAGTGGTTCCCTGTGTGTTTCGCGCTTGTATAGGATTTCCATCACTCCAAATCCCCATTCCACCCGCCGCAATATCTGTTTGTTGTTGACTTTACAAAAAATTTAAAATTCACTCGATCTCCACTTTTTGCTCATAAATTGGCCGCATTCACCGAATACCACTACCTTCTCGGTGATCCAGAGTATTTGTAGTCGTTCAATCGCATCCTTGATGGTGTTTTTAACCATATACCTTCTATCTTCGAATAGACTGGCAATCGCCTAGCAGAAGTGCAAAACGTATCAGTAAGATCGCCTTTAAAGGCAGCACCAGTCGACTCGGAGCCGAGCTATGGGTGGTAAGATAGAGAGTGAGTACATCACAAATGTGAGAAAAACACGATGAATGATGACCTACCTGCAGAGGAACAAGGATCGGTATCGCGGCCACGCCGGGTTTTCAACGGCACGACGCGCCGGCTAACGCTATCGCAGTGGGTGGTCTACCGCAGTGGATGCGTGCAATTCGTACTGTTCACAGGGTTTCGTGGCGGGACCCGCGCACGCCCTACAGCGGAGCACTCGTCCGCGCCTTCGACAAGTGGGGAAGAGCGGCTTCATTTCTTGCGTTTCTTGCGTTTTTCACGCAGTTTCATCCCTGCATATGAGTTTGCTGTCCCGAAAAACCCCGAAATTCGGGAAATCTCCAATGCAAGGATTTCCGCGGGTGCTGCCTTTAAAGGCAGCACCAGTCGACTCGGAGCCGAGCTATGGGTGGTAAGATAGAGGGTGAGTACATCACAAATGTGAGAAGAACACAGGGAATGATGAGCTACCTGCAGAGAAACAAGGATCGCAACGGAAGGATTTCCGCGGATGCTGCCTTCAAAGTGGCTGTTATCCAAACCAACTTGTGACTCTCAATGGACGAATGCATACATAATTGTCGCCATGTTCCCAAGGTGAAGATTGGAATTGATCGACAGCTCGCCGAAAGGCGCACAGAACAGGAACTCACTTGTTCTTGAAAAGACCTCTTATCAGATGTTCATCGATGTATTTCTAGCAGAAACCCAGGATTCCTCCAGCAGCTTAATTGCCGAAGTCGTTCGAAGGCTAAAATGGTGCACGTCACGTTGGTTGACCCTTAGGCATTGACCGTTATGGTCGTCCTATTTATGTTTCCCAGGAGCCGAAATCTAGCTGCTTTTACCGCTGAAGATAAATGCAGGAAATTTCGTGTAAACGTGATTCTTACAAAGAACCACGGTTGCACGAAATTAAACGAACCACAGCAGTTCTTCCAGCAATAAATAACCAGAAAAATTTCTGAAAAAATGTTCCAGCAACTTGAACAGAGTAACCCAGTTTTCTTAACTAGGATTGAGTCTACCATGGGGAATGAAGGGATAGATCTAGGACCACCTGCTAACAATTTGTCATGATTTTCAATGCAAAAAAAAACCTAGAGAGGTAAATTCGGAAGTTTTCGTGTCGCATGCGAAATTCGTCGTTACTCGTTCGGGAGTACATCTTGCATTGACAGATTTTCATGAAAGTACTTCGGCAGAAATTGCGTGACACACGCACTCATCAACAAAGATGCTAAATTCGAGAAGATTTTCTTCTCAAAACCTCGCGCAGTAATGTACAGTAGGCGTCAATGGCGGTGACCCGTCTGCGGCCTCGAACAGAACGCAGCGCGACCGCGCCGCTCACGCTAGAATCGTCGCCAAAGTGGCTTATCTGGGTTTTCTTGATAGTTGTTCATCATATTTGATGTTAACTAGCAAGGAAACTAACTGACTATCAAGAAAGCCAAATAATTTGATGTCCCGGAGAGGATTCTCGCTCGAGCGGCGCGGTCGCGCCGCGTTCTGTTCGAGGCCGCAGACGGGTCACCGCCATTGACGCCCACTGTACATAACCTAAGGTGCTGATCAGGGATAGATGTAATAAAAAAACTTGAATTACGTACGTAAACCGTAAATTGCCAATTTTCCATACCGCCGTCAATCGTAAATCGTAACTGAAGCTCGAGGGTGCCCTTGACAAAATCCGGAAAATTTTAACTCTTTCCATAATAAAGTAATTCTTAAAGCGTTCTAAAGTGTTTTTTTTTTGCCAAATCTATCATCGCACTACTCTCCTTTCTTGGCTTCAGAGTGGTAACACCAAAGGCAGTGTATATACTTACACATTTATTCGAATAATTTCGATCATTTGATTGATTTATTCCAATGATCGAACTTACGGTATAAAATAGATATTCCTGTTCAATCTCGAACCAAAAGGATATGTAGATATTTCTGATCACGACCTTGAATTATCCCTATTGAAGTTTTTGCAGTCCGAACTCCAGGTCGATGGTGGACCCGATGAGGTAGTACACCCCTAACTACGTGAACTACTACTATCTGTTTCAAAAATGAGAGCAATTCAATGTTTTGTCTGTAGCTACATAGACAAGACACGTCAAATCTTGGAAATTGAGAGCTGTCAGTAACTGGAAACGTGCTAAAACATGTCTCGCCTATAACAACTAGCGAGACCTACCTCATCTTGGAAGCCGGCCAAGTGGCAAGATTTGTGAAACAGACAGTACATGTCTATAAATACACATCTCTTTTTGGTAGAAGAGCCACGGTGCGAAGAATCCACTCCGAGTCTTGTCTGCTCTACTGCGAAAACGCGCGCCAACTCTAATTCGCCCCTGTTTTTCAGGGCTACCGTACACCACTGCGCAATTTCTTCCCATGGCCTAAACTTCCACCACACTTCATTCGTTTGCCGCCGTGGTCCATGCTCTGCTTCTTTTTGCTTGCTATTCCAGGCCAAATACTAATATGCTTGACTTCAAATCCCTCGGTTTTTATTCTGTTGTCATGGATGACTCACGTGATGGCAATTATTTTCAGTGCTGGGTAAAAAGATCGCAATGATCTTCGTGAAAACCCTTTTGGGTCGCACCTTGACCCTTGAGGAGCGCAATGTCGCAAGCATTAAATCACGAATTGAGGCCATTGAAGGACTCAATGCTGAAGACCAGAGGCTGATCTACGCCGGTGAGTTGTTCAGCAGCTTGTACTTCGAGTACCTGCCGAGTTTTTGTTTGTGTGTCTTTTTGCTGAATCCCGAGAGAGCCAGCAATGGCTCTTGAGGACGGACCCAGCTCTTGTCATTTTGTGATTTACTAAAATTATAGGTCGTCAGCTGGAGGATGACGATGAGGTGGAGCCATATTCCACTCTTCACCTGTCTCTGCGGTGAGGTTTTAACTATTCACTTCCTTATGTGTAATATCTAGCCGTGATGATTACTCTTTTTCAACCACGGTGTCCAGGCCTCTGAGAGTAACATGACTGAGGTTGTGAGTATTCTGAGCTAGAGAGTATTTCGTAGAGAAGATGTCAGTATCTGTTCGACACGGCATCACATGATTTTTTTTCAGACTTCTCGGAGGTGCTAAGAAGAGAAAGAAGAAGGTCTACACCACACCCAAGAAGATCAAGCACAAGAGAAAGAAGGTCAAGCTTGCTGTCCTGAAGTACTATGAGGTGAGTGCTTTTGTGGGTTTTTTGCACTTTCTAGCAGTGATGAGTACTATTTTCTTGGTGTCCAGGCCTCTGAGACCAGTGACTGATTTATGAGTACCTGAGCTAGCTCTTCTACACCTACTCTTTGCAAAATTTCTTCTCTTTAATGGGCTTTATTTAGGTCGATGAGAATGGCAAGATCAGACGTCTGCGTAAAGAGTGCCAGTCCCCATCTTGCGGTGGAGGAGTTTTCATGGCTGCTCACGAGAACAGATATTACTGTGGACGGTGTCATGATACCCTTGTTGTTGAAGAACCCGTTGTCAGTTCTAAGGCTAAGGGTGGCAAGGGAAAGAAGTGATTGTTGTTGTTAATAAATTTGTTATTTTTTTTCTGTTGTTGTAGCACAGCCTTCATTGTTTCTTCAGCGAGTTTCTTTTCCATGAATTGATAAGCAGTGATTGTCGGAGGCATCTGTAGATAAAAGGGTCAATCAATTGGTGCTGGTATTGAACGCATTTTATGATAGGACGTGAAGAAGGGGGCATGGAAATTGTAAGGAAGCAGATATGGGAGGGAGTGGTGTAACAGAACAATTTCAAATGTGCGTACGCTCAACATTTCGAATGGGAATTTAAAAGAAGGCACAGATGGGATTTGAAGCACAGATCAGTAGTATTTGCCTTGTGAAGGCAAAAGATGACACAAGGGGATACAAGGGTCAGCCAAGAGATTGTAATTGTTTGGTAATGGTTTAGAAGCATTCTACCTTATCGGGAAATCGAGTAACCGTTCAAAATTCGATGAACAACGCAGAAGGAGGATGAGAGCACGCTCGACGTTCCAAAAATTAGTTGTAAATGGCTGAACTCCAACTTGTTGTGCTTGGTTTATACGAGTCTGAAGCTACAGTCCTTCCAAAAAAAAAACTTGCTTCCGGCATCCACCGCCCGTCTGCTGAGCCGCGCCGCGCCTCCTATGCATTGTCATACGTGCTGTGACGTGGCTCAGTCGACGCGCAGTTTAGCGGTAGGCAAGTATTTTTTGGAAAGACTATAGATCCACTTGATCATGTTGAGAAATGCAACAATCGCTCTGACCACTCGTGATGAGCGACTCTATCGGCGTCTATAATCACCATACCCATAAGGTGAAAGAGTATAAGAGGATTAACAATACGGATACTTTAGTCCTCCTCAATTGCACAGCAAATTGGAAAGTTTTCTTTGGATTTCGAAAGATGGTGCAGGATTAAACTGCTATCTTGTACTGCACTTGGTTCTGTTCTTGGCACAAAATTGGTAACACCATCCATTCGACTGGATTCTCCTTGAACGGTTATTCAGTAAATGATGAGATGGAACGCTAGGTGTTTTATTGGGGAAGATAGCGATATTCCTTAGAGGAAGAGCACCCAAGAAAGCAAGCAGCATTTCGAGAGGATGGCGAGAATCAGTAGAGGCAATTCCACGAATTTTCAACCATCGTTTGTTTCAATACGCGTTTTGTGATTTAAGCTGTATTTATAGCAAATCGGAGTCCGATCCTGTCGGATGACAAGTGATACGTATCGATCCACGTACTATAAATAAAGCATTGGGGTTATACAGCAGGCATACCACTTGGAATGGTGGGGCATCAGCGGGGTAACGAGGGGTAACCTGTTATTGTAGACATAAAGGCACAGTCTCACATCATTTTTGTGGCTTTACTATTTCTTCATCCCAATTTGGCAAGACAGCTCGTTACACATCACTAGTTATTTATAAATGCTGTTAATGGGAGATATGGCGCGTCCAAATTGTAGAAAAGGGCTGGAATTGAAAGCTAAAGTTATGTTCTGTATTTGTGTGAAGCTTGCATAGTTGTTACGCACTCCGCAAAGTTGAACTTATACAGTGGTCAGAGATCACGACGTAAAACGCATTAACAGAAATCGTGAGAAGTTTGACCCTTCGTTTCAAAAAAGATGGAGGTGTCTGGAGACTATTGGTCGTGGCGGATTGTCCTGCAATGATGCTTCACAAGCCTGGGGTGGTGCAGAGTCAAATTTTAGTGTAATTTTTGCTCTGTTGCTGTAGTGTTCTATATTAAGAGATTCACATAGTTTTTGCATATGCGATTGTGAATTCCACCAAAATTTGAAAGTTCTAATGAAGTTCGATTAGAGCGCTGAAACTACACTGAATTGTTGATGTGAATTGGCGGTCGCTGGTTTTCTTCGCCGTCGTTCAGCAACTTTTGTTTGTTTGTCTCATCTTGTTTGGGTAAAAATTGTATTTTAAGGTTTGTTAAACTCTCTTCCGCAGTTTCAAAATGGGTAAAAAGGTCAAAATTGGAAAGCAACGTCGCGATAAATACTATAAGTTGGCAAAAGAAGCAGGTAAGAGTGTTTTCTTTGCAATTTGTTTCTAGCAACTTCAACTGAATTGTTCTGTTAGTCTGACTTTGGCTTTGGATTGTGCATTTCTAAATGTATTTTATCAAAAATTCCAGGTTATCGGTCTCGTGCCGCATTCAAGTTGATCCAGTTGAATAAAAGATTTGAATTCTTACAAAATTCTCGTGCCACTGTCGATTTATGTGCTGCTCCTGGAGGATGGATGCAAGTTGCAGCCCAAAATATGCCAGTCTCGAGCCTTGTTATTGGTTGGTTGTTCAATCTATGAAATTACACTTTCAGACCTTACTTTGAACGTGTCAATTACTTTTTTTTGTTCTTCAGCCATATATCTAATTTGAAGGTGTCGACTTGGTTCCCATCAAACCGATTGCAAACTGCATTGCGTTGCAAGGAGATATCACAACCGAAAAAACGAGGCAGGCCATTAAGAAGGAGTTGCAACGTTGGGAAGTGAGTTTTAGTGGTTAATATAATAGAACACATGAATCGGGACATTTACATTTTGTTTAGGCAGATTGTGTTCTTCACGATGGTGCACCGAATGTTGGTCTTAACTGGGTTCATGATGCATTTCAACAGAATTGTCTTGTTCTGTCGGCTTTGAGGTTGGCAACGCAAATCCTCAGAAAGAATGGAACGTTTGTCACAAAGGTGCAGTTTTTATAGAGTTTACAGTATTTTATGTGTCGGAAAATCTTGTGAATTATCATGAGCTTTCGATTTTGTAATACATTATAAGTTCAGGTTTTTCGGTCAAACGACTACTCTTGTTTGATTACGGTATTCGAGAAACTTTTCAAAAAAGTCCATGTGTGGAAGCCAGCTGCCTCTCGTCTCGAATCCGCTGAAATTTTCGTTGTCTGCGAGAAATATTTGAAGCCGCCGAAGGTATGCTTACTCGCATTGTCTTTTTTCACTGCATTTTCTGCATTTTAATAGCTTCGTATTACCTTGTGGAACATATTTGCAAACTGAGTTTACATTTTGAACTGTTACTACTGCAGTCCTGTTAATACGATTTATGTTGTGTTAGAATTGTTCTTCTCTTCATCCTTTCAGTAGCCTTTTTATGTTGATTAAATTGTCAGTATTCGCTCTCAATTGCTCATGTTTCTTCCTATTCAATGGCTAATTATTTACGCTTTAGGTGGCACCAGAGCTCCTTGATCATAAGAAAGTGTTCTCCGAGCCTGACGGTCATGAAACTCACAAGCCAAATCCGTACGTTTTGAGTGTCCTCCTTGGTTGCACAGTGCCTCGACATTTTGCCGTATTTTCAACTTCTCAGTCAAACACTCTTGCTCGGCAAGAAGGAGAAGAAAGCCAAAGCAGAAGGCTACGAGGAGGGCATGTTGTCAGTGCACAAGAAGATCGACGCAACGACATTCATTCAAGCTCATGTAAGAAAGTGATACAAGGTCATTCTAGCCTTTGCATTTTATGGAAAAACCTCGAATTTCGCAGGAGTACCTCGAAGTTTTGGGTGGAGCTAATGAGATTGTGCTCGATCAAGAGAAATGGAAGAATGCTCCGGAAACTAATGAGGAGGTTGCATTCATATCTATTATTGTTAATTAATTTTGTGTGATAATATTGTCCTCAGATCCGAGAATACCTGAAAGACCTGAAAGTTTGCGGGCCCCGTGAGCTTCGGAAGCTCTTGAAGTGGAGAAAAGCGATGAGATCCATTCTTGAGGAAGAGCTGAAGGCCCTAGAAGAGTCGGTATTCCGTATATGGTTTTAGACATACCGGTATATGACCAGAAACAAATGTGCTTTTTCAGGGAACTTGGCGAGGAAAAAGAGCCAGAAGCCGAGCTGAATGAAGACGAAATCGAGTAAGTTCTTACATATTGCAGTACTTTTGAAACCTCATTTTGTGGAACTTTCCAGGGACAAGGAAATGGCAGAGATCGATGAAATGATCGCTCGTGCAAGCGAGGAGGAGCGAGCCGTTTTGAAGAAGTTAGCGGTTTTATATGGAAAATAGTTTTTGGTCAAGTTTTCAAAATATTATTCAGGAAGAAAAAGAGGTTACTCAAGGCAAAGGCGAAAATACTGAGGAGACGTCAGTTGAAAATGATTATCGAGGGTGATCACGCTGATCAGGTGGAAGACATCGAGTTGTTCAGTCTGAAGAAGATCCGAAGGGTGAGCCTCCATTCGTTTTTGTCAACACTCATTCTTTCGGATTCTTCGTTGATTGTGTTGAAATCTATGGATCTGTAGTAAGATGTGTTAGTCTACAAAAGTCGGCAATACTATTGGGGCTTATGCATTTTGCACAATTTCTCTGCAAAGCAGACCTTCCTGAGAAATTTCCTTGCTCACGTTATCGCGATATTCTGCAACTAGGTTATCGCGATGTTATGGATTTTGGTATACAATAAATTCCAAACGGCCGTAGAGAAGAGGCGGAACTGCGGCGCGAGCACTCTGGTTGTCTGCTGCACCTTCCGAGACAGCGGAGAAACACGACGTATCGATTTTTCTCCGTGTCTCTGCTTAGCAGATCCGCTGCCTCGCAGCAGCAGACAACCAGAGTGCCCGCGTTGCGGTCCCGCTCCTTGTCTACAACCGTTTGGAGTTCACTGTATGTTGATGGCGTTGGGTGCTTTCTTAGAAGCTTAGAAGTTACGTGAACTTTCAGCCTTACACGGATGATTTTTTTGTCGGAATATGATGAAGCCTGCATGTTAGAGAACTTTTTTCGACATAATTTTGAAAATATTTCATTCACAGGCACGAGAACTGAACAAGCTAACATCAGACTCAGTTGAAACACCTGAGATCGCAGCAGAAGATGGGGATGAAGATGGTTTAGGAGATGGAGAGTGGGAGACAAGAAAAGGAGCAGGGTAGGTTTACACTGTATGGAAGTGATTTACAATTAGAATTCCCTCATTCTATATCTTCAAGATCGGACGATGAAGAGGAGGATGATAATGAGGTGGAAGAAGAATCTAGCGACGAAAGCGATAACGAGCTTATCAACACTGAGGAAAGTGGTTTGAGTAAGTCGCAGAAGAAGGAAACGAGGGCTGATAAGTGGTTCCAAAAGGTTAGTACTTTTGTAAAGAGATGTTTGGCCATTTCTAGTTTTCCATGACGCTTCATTTTCTTTCCAGGAGGAAATTGCTGGGTTATTGTCCGATGAAGATGAAGATGACGAAATGGACGTGATTGAGAAGCACATGAAGCGACAAAGCAGAAATCTCCATGCCAATACCGGTAATATTTTTTGAAATTACACGGTAAGAAGGTGTAGAAATGTTTTTCACTAGGTCCTTGTGATAACAGAAGCCTAGCTATTTATCAATTTTTTAATATATGCGAATTTTTTCAACTGTTTTCGCTCTCTTTGGACTTTTTTTTATAGCGATCTTCTCGAGTTTTCTTTTTCAGTAAGCTTCGAAGATGATGAAATGCGCAGCGGAAAGCGAAGAAAGCGGAAGAATAATGAATTGGAGGGTGATAGTGAAGGTGATGAGGAATTGGATGACGATGAAGGAGACAACGAAAATGAAGATGATGGGAACTCAAAATTCACTGCTGAAATGGCTTGGGAAGAAGAGGAGTTTGAAGACGGTTTGTTGTCTGTACCCTTCTTCTTTTGGAGATATTCCACAATTATCATTTCTAGAGGAGAAACGAGCAACCAAGCGCGAAGCTTCAAAGACTATACTCGGAGAAGACTTGAAACCGAGTAGGTGTTTCTTCCACAGTTCTTTTCATTGATCTAATTTTTTTTTGTGAACGAAAACTCAACTAACTGCATATCAGAGGCGAAGAAGCGTCGACTAACTCCAGAACAACTAGCGCTAGGTGAACAGATGATATATTCAAGCAAATCCGCACGAGAAGTTGAGGAATGGGGTTGGAACAGGTGCATTTTTGGATGAATGACACTGCATTACTTGGTTGCAATGGAGATACCCGCTTTAGGTACGCAAACAACGATGAGGGACTTCCGGATTGGTTTGTTGACGATGAAAGGAAGCACTATCGAAAACAGTTACCTGTCACGAAGGTTAGTGCTTGGCTTTGTTCTGTTCCATAATTAGTCAGCACCTTATAATAGCCAATCTCTTTGAAGGCCCAAGTTGAGGAATATAAGAAGCGTCTGCGTGAGTTGAATGCTCGACCATGTAAGAAGGTTGCTGAAGCGAAAGCTAGGAAGCAGAGAAGGTATCTTAACGCTTACCAACGTTTTTTTTTTCTCTTGTTGAGCTATGTATGGGGTTTAATAAGCAGTAGTTCATTTAGCTCTACATTTCTTTCTTTTCATTGTTATTTGTCAGCCGTTCAACTCTTATATCCCAAAGCTACTGTTTTTTTCTTTTGAGTTCTCCCTTCTTTGGTGTCTATTCCTCTTTTGCCGTAGTCGATTATTGGCGCATCTTCAAGAATAATTTCATTGAGGATGGCCCAATTCTGACATGATATTTTTATAACATGATTCTTGACTGATTGTGGCTTATTGGGTAAATCCTCCAGTAGTCGACATCTTCTGGTTCTGATTTGCGTAGTTTATCATCTGTAGATCGATCTCGGAACCTTGCAAGAGCTAAAGTTGCCTAGTTTATAAGAAGTGACTGCTATACTATGGAGTATGAAGCGCACTTGTGTTTCACTTATGTGATGTGGATATCGATGGTGCTTAGATATGCTTTTCCAGAGCGCTACGACGAATGCAAGCAGCAAAGAAGAAGGCCGAGGGTGTGCTGGAAAACGAAAATCTTGAACATGCAGAGAAAGTTCGAGAAATGAAAAAGTACTGTCCGCATACTTTTTTCAGTTCTTCTTTAGGGAACTGTTAGTGTTCATAGATGAACGGCTTGTTTCAGGATCTACGCATCTGCTAACAAGAAGGAAAAGAAGAAGACCGAGCTTGTTGTGATGACAAAAGGCAGGAAGGGAAAAATCTCTCGACCCAATGGACGATATAAGCTAGTGGATAGGTAGGGCAGTTTGGGTTCATGTTGTGATTTCGTCTGTAGTTCTCACGCTTTCTGCAATGGCTGATGCTCATTCCACTAACTTCGCGGATGCTTTCAGCCGAATGAAGAAAGATCTACGCGCTATGAAAAGAAAAGAGAAGACAAAAGGTCGCGGGAAAAGGTCTAGCGCAGGAAGAGGACGTCGTTAAGTTGATGATGCTGCCTATTGAGGCCATGGCCGTTTGTTCTTCATCAGTTGTTCTCCCGCCTTTTCATGGTCCTATTGTGATATTCCACTTGCTAAATGTCTCCACTATGGCCCAGTCGTATTCACGCGACAGTTTATAGTGTATTTTACGTTATTTTAGTCCTTGTTATTATGTTGTTGATCTGTTCGTCTTATCGTTGATTTCGTTGTTGTTCTCCATGAAGTTGAATGCTGTCGTCGTTATTTCGAAAGGATTAAATGAAAGTATATTCTATTCGTTGTTCCGTTTTTGATTCCTTGAAAACCAGTGCGTAGCAGCAACTTTGTTCAGCAAATGCGAGGGTGCACATGTTTAGCGAAGCCAAAATTCATTTAGGGTTCCTCCGGTCTAAGGCATTCTGTCCAGTAACTGTGGGAGCCTCCAACAAGAGCCTTCGGTACCCGGAACAGTGCTTGCCTTTCCTCTCACAGTCCGGAAGCGCCTGCTGCAAGGAGCCAAAGATCGGAGCAATTTCCCCAACGTAAGAGTTGTGTGGCCATACAAAGGGTTCAGACATAATTTGTTCCCCAGCAGCGGCGGCGTCGTCTCGCCGACCTTTGCAGACGAAATTGCCGCGCAAAGCATTCACCTTCGATACATATTCAAAGGTTTTGTTGTCCGCCTTAACGACTCGCAAATCACCGTCCTGCCCTTGCCAAACGAACTTGCCGACCTTCATAAACTACTAACGATTATTCGCGTTTTTTCTTCTGTTCGGCTTTCGTTAAGTCTTCAGTGGATATTTTATGAGATCGGCAGAAATTCCTCAGGAGAAAAAAATCAAGGGTGAGCTAGAAACCCTGAGTCGACGTTGACGAGGCGTGTCATGCTGAACTACAGGACATAGGATTAATACCGTTTTGTCGTTATAGCACAGCGGAAGAATACAGACCCATTGTAAATAGCCGGGATATATCACTTGTTCTTATCGCGGATGTTGCCACGTAAATGAATCCTTCCATCAAAGATCAAATTCCTAAAGTCATAAATTTGTATTGGTACGAGGTGATAGATACCGTCTAGGCGAAACGACGGGGTCGCAAACGCGGTCGCGGATCCACAGGCGGCGCGGCTGTGACGTGGGCGACTTGGCAATATACAGCATACGTCACAGCCGCGCCGCGTCTGGATCCCTGAGCGCGTCGGCGGCCCCGTTGTTTTGTCTAGACGGTATATCAGATGTTGATATTGATGGATGGAAGGCTGGTAGATGTACATACTAGCTCTCTCCAAATAACGTAGTCGCTGCGCGGATCGACGTGTGGAGAACAACGTCTATAGTCCTCCTAGAAAAGATGGACAGATTCCGTAGCTGCAGAATCGGGGAGCTGAACAAGAAACGCGGTAAGAAAAAGCTCCAAGCGATAGCGTCGTGTGGAGCGACGGCAAGAACCGCGCACAGAACACCACTAGTAGACACGTGAACTTTACCCCCAACTTTACTCCGTGCTCTGGGGGTAAATGTTTTGATGAATGCCAAAATGAGGTGAACTTCGGGGATAATCTTGTTTACTACGGGTAAACTCAATGACGAATTTCACCCCACGTCTGCCTTTTCGAGAAGCAACCTAAAAACAAGCTGCAGGGTGGCTGTTAAGTATGGATCATTAAATTCTTCTACCTCCCACGCCAAAATGTAAGAGGTTGCAACGTCGTATTTATGTGATACGTTGATAAGCATCTTCACCCAAGGTGCTGCTCGAAATCGTCTCTTGCAACCTTGATCAGACCTTGAGTCGCTTCTCGAGTGAGGTTACAGTTGGCCGTATGAACTTGATGTTTGTCCTGCTCCACTTCCTTTTAGAGGCTGCCTTGGCGAAGTTCATGTTCTTGTAGCTGTGTAGTCACCTCGTCCTTTATGAAATTCTAAAGAAAGAACCAAGGAAGTCAGGGTCATGTAGACAAAGTAGAATTTGCGCCGTGATGAGGGCCCCTCTTTATCCCAGCGCAAATTATTTTGTGTTCCAGGATGTTTCCTTCTTCACGAGGACTTGTTAACCAGTACATGTAGTCAATAAATGTAATGTTGCATTCTATATAGAGAAAACACCTCTTAACATTCGGCAATTTCGTCACGAAAACCAGTATAGAAGGCTCTCCTAACATCACTTCAGCGCACGCAGGCTGTGGCAGACTACGATGACAGAGATCTTGCGTTCATCATGTTCATCATTCATTTTCTCTGTAACAATAGTGATAATTACATTCGAGGACGCTCAGGATTGCACACGGTCCCGACAGTGGAAACTTTTGGTCTGTGAAAACGGGACTGAAGAGGCAAAGGCTATAGTCTTTTCTAGGAACTTTTTTTAAAATTGTATTCAAGTTTTCCTTCCTCACTCATACGGTTTGTGCATTGTCTTGAAACACGGTTTTAAATTCTATGATCTTTCGAATTGTGAAGCTAGAGGTACTGGAGTAGGAAGTAATTCGGAAACTGATCAAATTATTGCGGGGACGCTCCTGTTGTTGCCGATGGCACATAAAACTTAGCGTACGAGCGAATCCATGCCTCATTGAATTCTGAAGAGGAGCAAAGTTATCTCTCTGTTATCCCGTTAGTTATCCCGGCTGCTTCGAGACAAGGATCTAACAAGGGAAGTGCACGATTCTGACGCCGGGGATTGGAACGAAACATACATTTCCGGAAGCATTGTCTAAGATGATGTTAATGTATGCACATCATTTTTGCCCAATGGTCCTAATGCGATCACGACGGCGCTTCGAGGATTATCCTATCGCACTACTCTAGGAGTCCATCTGGGGCTGGAATTCATGAAACTCTCACCAAATCAACTGTTTTTACCTTGGTTAGCTGTCTTATACGCGAGGGAGTGTTTGAATTTTAGGCTGGGATCCAAACCTTGTAGGATGCATTACCCACTGTTCCACCTCACCACTGTTGCATTTCTTGCAGCCACGACTCAAGAACAGATAACCGGGCGGAACCAGGTTACCACACCAAATTTTGGCGCCCTGCATCCCCAGACACCCCATAGTGTATAGGACAGCTAACCACGGTAAGCACGATTGATTTGGTTGAAGTTTCATGGATACCAGCCCTAGATGGACTCCTAGGCTAGTGCAATAGGGATTTTTTTACACTCTGTCCTGAGCGGAACATTGGGCAAAAATGGTATACATATATTGACATCATCTTAGGCAATGCCTCTGAAAATGGATGTTTCGCTCCGACCCCCGGGGTCAACCTAGTGCACTTCCCTTGTAAGGGCACTCAACGCGGCGCGAACTTAATCACTGATCAAAAATGGACCTTTCTCGGGTGGATCTGTTATTTGCAGTCCACTTATAGTATTTGTCAGTACAATGACGTAGGACCAGATATTTCCGAGGTTTTTCAGCGCACACTCATAGGTAGGTTAAACTTCAAGAAAAAAGTGTATGTGAAGGAAACACGGGAGAATATTGTGATGGTGTTCGTTATCAGGCAATTTTGGATTATCGTAAGCCGAAGATAGTGAGTCCAGTGGTGGGATCCGTGAACGTTAGCGATAAGGTTCTAAGCCTCTCGCTCATCCAGAGTGGACGAGCTTTAAGGCCATTGTGTAGTAATAGTATATCTTATATTCTTTACGATTACTTGACATCACCGACTGAGACGGCTCGTTGGGACAAATTTTACCTACTTTGCTTGGAGGATTCGTCCACTTCACGAAAGCAGATACTATAGATAGGACCGAATAATGCATTAGTTATATTCACACTTGAAGGTTTGATTTCAAATAAATTGGAATTTAGGATTTCAGCAGAAGGTGGAAAAGTTTCTCGAGATTTTATCAGAAGAGAGTAAGTCCCTTCTATTTTTTTCAACATTCGAATTTTTCTTTCGTATTTGAAATGTTCATAGGTCCCAGCACATCTGGAATCAGGCTCTGAATCGGTAGCTAAATTGAAGTTTTTCGATTTTTATTCGGTTCTAGGTGTAGCGGATACACCACAAAATTCTTGGGAATGGTCATAGGTCCCACCACATGCTTTTAGAAGCGGAGCTCACCTGCACTTAAATTTCGACGGACTACTAAGACGGATGCTTTTTTACAAGTTCATCTGAAAGTTGTGTCGCTCCGGCACGAGCAACGTTTTTCAAAGAACCCATGTCTTTTTCATTCGAGTGAAGCAGATGCGGTGGACCGGACTCATTAAAAACACCGGCCATAGGTGTTGTTCGAAGCGGACGTGCGGCCATGAGCTGTTTACCCGGGGTGGGTAGCCATGGTGAGCGCGGCGAAGCCGACAATGCTCCGACCAACCGGACGTGAGCGAACGTCCTTTCATGAGACGAGTCGCTCTACCTGTCATCGTCCACTCCGCCGCTCACTTCATTGTCTCGCGTTCACAGTTGCCCTTTTCGCACTCATCGCTAGCGGCCGGTGAGAAATGTCGCACGGACATGTATCCGGCTCACTTGCCCGCATTAGTAATTGTTGTACAGGATGACACAGCGGATACAGTAATTCCAACGTTGAACACTGAGGCGTCGTTAGCATGGAATGCTGTTGTTTCCTCACGCATTCGTCACATTCTTGTGTTCTGCTTCCTCTCTGACGTGTTCCAAGAAGTCTACTTAGCAGCAACACAAGAACAATCTTTCAACTTCTGAGGAACAATGAAAAGGAGAAGTCACTGGTGGTTGGTGACAAAATGGTAGGGGTGCTCTCCATTTTTTCTGAAAACCCACTTGAATGTCAATTTAAAGGCGGTGGGGAAAAGCTGCGGGAGCGAAAGAGAGGCCAAGAAATTGACTTTCTGTACGAGTTAATGTTTTTTGGCTGTGTTCACAACGCGGAAATCGTCAAATACAGGGAAACGGGAAGGCCATGAAGGAAATTCATGGAAGAGTAGGTTTGAAAGTTAATATATGAATAAGTATAGATGTTTCCTGGAGGCATAGGCTGGAAAATTGATTTGGACATATTTGATGTAACTGTCACACAACAAATATCTCTGGGTTTCTAAGAAGCCACTACATACACTTCTGACAATGAACATAGGTGCTTCCTTAATCGCCGAGGGAAAATGACTTTAATTTTATATTTTTACTAAGCTCACGAATACCACAGAAAAAAACTTAAGAGGACTCGGCTTTATATGTACATTTTTTTCTGTAGTATGGTATCAAAACTTTTAAGAAAACAAGAATCTTATTCAACTCCTCCACCGCGTTAAGAGCGGGTTTATTCCAAGTGGTAGTGCTGCAAAGTATAGGGTGTGCCATTAGTTTTGGCACACCAAATGTCACAACAGCTGAATTCAACATAATGATATGAATTCTGTGGCCACATGAGCCAACTCAATAACAACTCGACTCACCTATCAGGTCAGGGATCTGTTGCTATTTGCTTTTGTAATAATTTGCAGTTGAGTGGGAAGCGCTCCCACAGCTTGTGGTGGAATGCGGGACCGTTAACGTAAAGATTCTAAATTTTCCGTTCATCCAGACCAGATAGATGGCTTCCTAGCAGGATGTAATGTGTCTCACATTTTCTAACATTACTTGGCATCACCGACTGAGACGGGTCGCTTTGAAAAAATTATACCTATTTTTGCCTAAAGATTTGTCCACTTCAGAAAAGCGGATAGCTCACGATATCCACGAGAAGGTTTATGAGTCCCACCACAGAACAGTTTCTAGTGCAAGCGATATTTCATGTTGCGAAAGTATGATTTAAATTCAATTTATTTATTCATTTAAAAGCCACACTCATGGAAACGTCTGATTTTAAAGGCTCACTCATGGAAAGGTCTACTACGTTGCTTCCTCCAAAACCTCGGGATGTAGCGAAATCAAACATTGCCGTGGGTTGTCCTCAAAATATCGCCGTAACATAAAAGAGAAAAAATAATGAAGAGCAAGGGTGGGTCATCCCAATAGCTTTCGCCTCGTTTTTTTTTCCCACAGTCGCATGACATAAAGTTTTGTTGCTATCTACTACAAAAATTGTAAAAAGTGCTTTTTCTCTGCACGGGGAAATCAGGAGTATGTAGCTCACTGGATATTCTTCCTAAATCAAAATGGTAACAACTTGCACTTGTGGTCGGAGATATTCAGCCAGCCCTTGGATCTTGTACGTGAAGCACCACTTCCATTTGAAAGGTTTGATTTGAACGCTCCGCATGCCTCTTGCCGCTAATCCTTGACGAACCTGCTCGCGAATATCAACAGGTGCCGGGAAGGAATGAGCGAGCCGCCCAGGTCATGCAAACATTAGTCATCCACGCTCTAGTCGAAGATGGCGGAACACGATCCATAGATGCTTGTTCGCTACTAAGATTTTTGAATTCTTTGCTCATCGGAGCAAAACACAAAGTCCAGGATCCTCATTCGGACTTGACTTTGGCTCCTCTTGCATATGAACGGCCACGTATTCACTGCATTCCGACGAATATTCGAAATCGAATGAGACCGTGATTTCCACTTCATTGAAGCCACACGGCTCTTAGAGTATGTCTCCTCGCCCATGACTTTATGAAGTGTACTTGAATTAGAGGGAACTGGCTGGGCTTTCGGGCGTCGCTCGAAGTGCCGCTGCCTTGCCTTTTGACTTTTCATTTCCCTCCGCTCGTTCCTCGTCGCATAAACGGAGTTCCGCTACACTAGCAAGAGAAGTTCTCATCTTAATTCGTTCGCTTTGAGTTTTCACTCGTCGGAAAATTATTTGGGGATTTTTTTTCCAATTCCAGGCGTTTTCGTACAACTGTTTCCTTTGCATTGGGTTGAGGATGTACCAATTCCACTGTATACGCTTTACTTTTTTTTCATTTTCCTTCAATTTCACCATTTTCGTCAGGGCTTGTGTATCCACCTGAAATTGATTTTATGGTACTTCAGAAGACACACGGACTGTTAAGTATTCTCTGATTTCTCGCATTTAAAAAATAATTTGTTTTATCGAAACTGTACCTACTCAGTACTGTACAAAATGCACGAGTTGTCGTCAGCCTAATCCTTCTCTGCAGCCTAAAAAATTGCAGTGTTTTCGGAGCCGTTTCAATGTCGGACAATAGAATGTCTCTCTTGAACATGCAGACGAAAAACTACAAAGGTTCAGCAACTGTGAGGGGTGTAGAGCGTTATACCTGGAAAGGGTGGTGTGGCTCAGCCCTGCGAATGGTCAATCAACCCAATTAGCCAATCACAGAGTCCGTCCGCGCTTCCCATTCCAGGTATAACGCCCTACACCCAACTGTGAGCATCCTAGTCCGAGCTTGAAACGCGACCGTCCCGTACGGAAGGTGATATCTTGCGTTTGCAGTAAAAGATAAAAGGATCGCTCTATCCAGCACATATATACATACGTACATGTATATCCTGTACAGAGTTCACCGATAATGTCCCTGGACACTACATATAACAACCCATGAACTAGGCATTCCGTCATCGTGGTTTCGAAACAGGGACTGCAATAGTTATCCACCACGTGGTCCTAACCACACATCGCGAAAACTACCCAGTAGAAAACCATAGAGTAAGAGATGAAAACCCTCCCTCAACCGCCGCATAGTAGAACATTATTGCTATCAGAATAGCACCTGCTTCTATCAATGCAGAGTTCCTTCCAGAAACTGCGATGGAGTAAAAAAAATCAGATAATTCGCTACTGCGTCTCACAGCGCAGCGATTTCTCCGAAGAGAACACTTGTATGGATGAAGTAGAATAGTCATTGATTAGTCTGGAAGATATCTCTTGGATGGATCTGTTTATTTGCTGTCTTTGTAGTAATTTTCGTCTTATAAACAAACGCACCTGGATATTTCCTCAACCTACTACTTATATGCTCACATATGTGCATGATCAGGAGAACGGTTTTCATGCAGATTAGAATAGTCAGACCCTTATTATTGCAAGAACTGTACTCCAGCCACTGATCTTCGCTGGACTGTTCCTTTTCTTTCCTTTATAGCACCCGCTATGGCTCACTCCACCTGGAATTGGTGTTTAGCTTTTGCACCATGTTTAGAATTTAATGTTTAATGTTTATTTTGTCAATATAGTGAATGATTGTGTACTTTCACACCGCCATGGGAAATCAGCGAAGTGAGGCCAAGCGTCGTGACCCTCCAATCGTCCGTTCTTGGACATCTACTGACTTCCATTTCAATTTTCTCGTTCAGCTTTCTCAGGCATTATCAGTTGTCCTTCGCTAAGTTCCCATGAAGGTACTGCAGTTAATGTTCCTCATTCTTACGATACTACTCACATTAACCGTGAGTTTCCTTCCGTACTTACCTCACATTGAATTCACGTAAGAACTCACTGTCATGTCTAGTAGGTCATGGAAACGAGTACACACACAGAATGCAATAAAGCTAACTGATACGATCACGACCGCCTCGCTTCCTGTGTTCAGGTTGCTCGCGTCCAGCTGCAGACACAAAAGCAGCGGTGACTAGTTTTTCAGAGGTACCGCCAGAACGGCATTGGTTACCACTCGTTAGCTATTCGTACTGTCTAGACGTAGTAAATTTGTAGCAGCAGTGTAACAGTAACATCTTGCTGGGATCTGTTCGGGAATCTTATCTTATTATTCTACAGAACATTCTCACCAGCTAATGTAAGACTTCATTTCTGCTGCTTCGATCTGTTACTAGACGAATTTATCGTCGACCAAAGTCACTTTGATAATCCATTTTTTTCCTAATTCGACCAATGTGGGTCACCTAATTTACTGTCCTGACATAGTCTCGCTTGCCTTTGAAGTATGCCGCTGTCCCAGAGCCTCGATTAGGAACTACACTGGTTCACCACATCCTGTTTCGTATGTGAAAATGAGAGAGTCAACGTCTTTTTGAGCATGAGCAACGATAGGGAAGCGATGTGAACTTGTATCTCAGATCTTCTTATTTTGAAGTGGTTATAATGACGTTACATATCTTACTCCGGCGTAGCGTCGTTTAGATAGGGGAGCCCCAACGCAATACGTCCGGGGTTTACTAGGGTTTCCATGAATCAGTGTCCTCGAGGTTGTATCCGTTTTCTAGTTTCTTCTAGTTTCCATTATCCCTCACTCTTCTCGTCACTCTCTAACTTGTCGACAGATCTGTGATGGATGTGATAACATCGACAGATCTGTCGACAGATTCACTCACAGATCTGTGAGAATCCGATGTCCCATCACCACCCATGCTCCGTACTACATTAGCCTTCGTTGTATTACATCCACGTAAAATGTGTGTGCACTTTATAGTTGTAGTCGGGTATTATTTAATGACTTTTACTACTGTATGCCAGCGTATTGTTCTTACTCTTTCACAACCTGGTTAGATAAGCGCCAGGCTAGCAGTGACCACAGTAACTTTGTCGTCAACCGCTCGGCTATTTTTCGGCTGAATATGTATTTTGAACTGCCATGCTCTCCAACATGATGCGCTTGGATGCATTGAGATTCGCCATGGTAAATATGTTGACGCCCGTGTTGGCGTTGGGTAAATTTGAACGGTGTTACCGCGTTTACCCTACATAACCTCAATGATGCATGCGGCTCTTAAACTTGTTGATGTTCTACAAAATTTGGTTCTGCTATCTACATATTCACCTTGAATTAGCATATGGTCAGCTCCTGACTTGCTCAAAATATTCTTCCTAATATGGTCCATTTTGCTACGGCCTTTCTCCCCAAACCGCTCAACGAGTGTTCACTTGTGCAACATTTTGACGTCGTCATACGCGCAAATGCATTTGTGGCGTCATGAAGTGAATACAGAATACGTTTACAACGGTGTTCTCGTGTATGGATGTTGCAATCGTTTCTTGCTAGGATAGCTTGAAAAGTGGAGAAAATGTGATATAAAGGCTTATTGAAACAGACAGCGGTGACGAAGTGCAACTTATCTTTACAACTGACTGGTCGAAAGGGTTGGCCAGTCAAAGAGCCCCTGAACAAGTTGTTACTTTGCAAGTTGTCATCAAGCTTTGGATAGAGCAAGCTTCAAGCTGCCTCTTCTGGCGGTTTTGAGTTTAAAGTCAGCATTTGTGCTGCAAAAAACTCCACTTTTAATCTTATTGTGAGATTTTCCAAAAGACTCTCCTCCTGCATTACGCAACGTGGCTACAACAAATGTGTTTTTCCTTAGTTTTCTTTTTGGAAGTCCTCATTGTATGGCCACGCACCATTGCGTGTGGAACAACGCGTTTCATATTTTATTGCACCAGAAATGGATGCCGGAAAGGGCATTCGTAGGGTAACTTTCCCGCAGACACGCACACAGTTGTCTTCCTGGGAAAATCCAATCCTTCCTGAGAAAAGAAATTTCACCTTTTTACGCTCCTTACCGATCCTTGATGTCAATAGCCACAAATAAAAACTAGACTCCAAGAAAAATGTTCTACTTTCCAGGTCTGCACCCCCTCCCCCCCTCCCTACACGGAACCTCTGTCCTCACCACCTGCAGTCTGTTCCGGCCGCCTTCGGAGGCTCTTCCGTTCACCGCAAGTTCTCACGCTCGTCTGGCGCTTTGTCCGCGAACATCCGTGATGATTTGCGTGATATCCATGCCCCAGCTGTCGTCATTCATATGGGAATGATGTTTATCTCGTTGAATTATCCCCGTCTGCCGGCGGAGCAGCGCACCTCACTTCCATCACGCATTCCTCTCGAGATTTACGATTACGCGCTGGCGGTTTCCACGGCGCTTCGGCACTTTTCAAGAGACCATTGACGGAATGCCTTTTTTGGCCGAAAGATGTCGTTAAGTGCTCGAAAAAAAACTTGGCCAAAATCGATACGCAATTAGTCACATACATTGCTTATTCAGTCTGGACATAAATGTCGATTTTGGACCAACGAGCACATTCCACAGCGTGGATGCCCCTGGACGACTTCGTTTCTCAGCTGTCGACCTGTTGAGATTCTCCTGCTTTCTCCTTTTTTTTTCTCACGGACGCCTCTACAGGTTACAGTCAAAAATTGTCAGAGAATTGCATTAGATATTCAGAGATCACATCATTTTTCTGGCACAAAAATGGATTTGACCGGGTGTGTATCATCGTGAGGGAAAAAGGGGCGCAACCAGGTGACTCTGATTGGCGCGCTCGGACCGCCCGTCACGTCCATCTGTTTGAACTCGAAATGCGTCTTTCCTTGAAGCATTGTCTATTTGTGATTAGCACCTTATGAGTGAAACTTATGGGCGTGTCGACGCCCCTTCTTCCCTCAAGTTGACAAGCGCGCAAGGTAGTCCAGACTACATTCCCCTCAAACAGTTATTCCGCCAGCGGCTGGCAGCCCTCAGTTCTACAGAAGATCTTACTGCAGCGATTTAATTCTCTCTGTTTCTCTCTCTATCTTCCCTCCTCGTCTTCGTCTCTTTCTTCGCCTGTCTCTTTTGGCTCTTCTTTTTTTTTTACGAATTCGTGCTCGGTTGAACACACGCGTAGTTTCCTGCTGAATGTAATATACATATCTATACAGATTTTTGCTTCCCCTCATCTGACAGCCGAATTCCGTGAAACTTTCTCTGGTTTTGATCCATTTTTCTTCACAAGGTTGTTCAGACTTGAGATCTTATGTTTTACAAAGACTAATAAGCTCTGTGAAAAGATGGAAGATTGTAGAAAAAATGGAAAAAGGTCAAAATGTGCGCGACACGCTGGGACAGAAGACTCTTCAGATTGACCCTTCTTCTTCAGTAAAGGCATTTTTCGTCTACTCGGCCCTCTCACGTGGAGCATGCTTTCTCCACATATCTCGTCTTGGTCCCGCCGTGATTCTGCAGTCACAGAATCCCTCTTCTTTTCGAGGAGGACTGTTTGGTGAATCTGGGGTTGCGCTGCTTTTCTACTTGTAAGAGAGAAGATCACACCGTCGAACGACACTACTACACAGGCTAAAAGGCTTTTTTATGGAAGCATTCTCAATGTGTTCAAAAGCACGTTTCTCAGTTACGTACGAAGTGACGAAGCCGTTCTGCATCCAGAGGGCCAGGCCCGCTCAAAAAAAAAATGTTTAATGGGGCATATCTTGTGCCTTAACCCCGCTTCACATTCCTTTGTATGCTGGAGACCACGAAAATCATAGACGTGAGCCATTTTTGAAGTCGCGGAACTGAACAACAATCTTTCGCTGTTTTGTTAAAGCTATTTCCGATGCGACAAAGTGAGGCTGAAAAATATTTGGCTTTTAGAACGGGAAATCTAAGGAAAAAAGTGCCTTGTCATCCAAGTCCTTGGATTTTTTCCTGAGAATTGTGTACCTTGTACTAACACGAGTCTGAAAATATCCGCTTTTTTCGTCCTTCCTCAAGAAACAAACTGCTACTGTCCGCGAGCCGCGACGTGCTTGACCAGTTGCAGTGCGGCACTCTTCGACGACAACGGGTAAAAGTGGCCTCGGACTGGTGGTGGAAGTCCGCTGTCACCTCGTTTGCACAGAACTGCTCTCTAACACGGAAAAAGTGACTCGATTGTCTAACACTGCGCTTTTCGTTCATCCAGTCTCGTCTTCTGGCGCCTTGTCGTCGGCTTATGGCACATTACGGGTGGAGCTTCGCCGGTTCGTTGTCCAGGCTCTGTCAAGGTGTCCCGTTGAACTGCTCTCTGCTCTTGGTCCTTTGGCAGGGATTGCTTTCACTTCCTCCTGTGGTTCGAACGAGGCTGGGTGAATTTGCAGGAATTCACCTCAACCTATTTGCTTGTCTTTTCATAATTATTGACTTCACCGCTGCCTATAGTCCTTATCGAAAAGGTAGACGGATTCAGTGCGATTTCTTAGCGGCCTTGCCACATCTGTCATCCAGGTAGCGCCGCGATTCCACAGCTATGGAATTCATCTGTTTTTTTCGAGAACTACTGTGCCTCCCCCCCCCCCCCCCCCCATAAATTGTTACTGAGCTTTGAAAAAACTGGGTGAGGTCCTAGACGGAAATTTTGGCTGCGGCGTAATAGTGTTCCATTGTCTGCTGCGTCCTAAATCGTAAAACAATGACGCTAAAAATATCCGTATAGCTCCCACCATAGTTACGCGCCCAAACCCGCCGCAATACTCGCATTTCAGGCTGTATGCTGATAGTCGAAATTTGACAAGTTTGGTCAAAGAATTTGTTTGCCAATACATTTGGCAGGTTAAAATTTGCCTACTAAAACACTCCGTGAGAATAAGCCACGAATACGTTTAGCAATACAAAGGGCGGGATCTGCTTTCCTATACACTTTGCAGGATAACATGTCCAATTCATTCTTATAATTAGTTGTTAATGGATACATCATTGAGATTACCCAGGGTAAACGTGTTGATGCTTATGCTAACGATGGGTGAGATTAAGTAGTGCTGAAGCGCTTGCCCTGGGTAATCTCAGTGGTGCGGCTTCTGTAGATCTAGACATCGGCTGTGTCACACCGATGGCGCAGTAGGTAAGGTAGCGTACTCCTAAGATCTATTCCGCGGAAAGATTCTCGGCACTATCTAAATTTTTACGAGTTCAAATTTTGCTTGACTACACATTTGGCTCGTACGGCAGTACATTTGAAGAGGTTTGTTTGGCAATACATTTGGCGGAATTTCTTGTTTGGTGATACATTGGACGAAGTTTGCATGCCTAAGTAGTTGGCAAGCTCGTCTATTAGGTTGCCAAACAAGACTTGCCAAATGTATTTCCAACCCCACCTGAATTGTTGCACCATGTGTCGCCGTTGCCAGCGGCATCGATTCCGGTACATATTGATTTAGAGGAGTGCATCGTTAGAGCCACTGCTCTACGAACTGCATCTAATCGATACCCATCAAAATCGATGTCGCATGAGCAGCGTAAGAGCGAGGTACTATACTCCACGGGAGGTATAGCAGCAGCATTGGTTGTAGTAATAACTTTCTTTACTATCTTACTCACGATTGGTAGACATTTGATTACATTCGATATTAATGAGAAATTATTCGAGTGAATCGACTCTTCTCTCTTATTCGGTTAGTCTGTGTCTTGAGAATTTCGAGCCTGAATGCATCATTGAGATCACTTTTGGTAAATTTGTTGACGCCTGGGCTGACGACGGGTAAGCTTGTGCAGTGTTAATACGTTTACTCTGGGTAACCCCAATGATGCATGCGGCAATTATTCTCCTCTGTCTTAATGTATTTATTATATATTTGTTACATGACACTGTCGTGTTCAACAACAAACGATTAAATCAACACGTAAAAAATGCCTTAAAATTGCGTCAACTCTGGAACTGCCACAGTAAAAAGAACAAATCTGTAAATGTAAATGAAAAAAAAAACGAAAGAGAAGAATATAATGGTCTTAATGAGGTAGATAATGGCAGGAAGAATAGAAAAATTCAATGACTTAGAGTTCTATTCAGCAGGGTCTTGAAGCTCGTGAGATTAACAGGAATAGGTTAGCGTCTACTCACTCTGAGATAATCTGGTGTAACTCTAACAATGAAGAAATGGGCTCTGCAACTTAGCTTAGGTCTTGGGATTACTATTTTGCGACAAGCTCCTCTGGTGATAGAGGCTTTAGTATTTATAGAGGCATCAAAATTCAGTTCACAATTTCCGTGCACAATTTTATGGAACATTAGTAGATCAAACCTTCTACTCCTGTAGGAAAGAGAATAGATCTAAAAATTTGTCTCTGAAAATATATAATACATTGACTCGGAAGCCGATAACGTCAGACGGCGACTGCTCAGAAGTCATTTTGACGATTTTTATCTTTGCGAACCAGTAAGGACTATGATATGGAGTGGACACAATTTATATATTTTTTTGATTTTTCTAACTGCTGCACTCAACACACCAATCATGAACAAACGCTCAATAGACCTAGGTCTTTCTAATCTGTGTATAAAACATAGCAACGCTTACGACAACTTTTTCAAAAATGTAAGCGACGCGCGCGGGCGCCAAATTCAAACGAAGAGAACCAGTATTTTAAAGAGGTGGCGAAGGAATGAGTACGGGGAGCATGGGACACCATCTGAACCGAGCTGGGATCTAGGCCTCGCAGGATGTTATCGATTCGGATACCGATTTATCGATTGATTTTATCGATTTTTCTTAGTTTAGCTCCGATCCTAATAGAAGTGTGCCCCACTGGGGCAATCAATCACGCTGATCACGGATCTCACAACGATTTTGAGCGACATGTTTATTGATTTATTGATTTTATCGGTTTTCGCGAGTTTTGCCCGAGGCGTGGAGGAAGCGTGCCCGGAGGGGTTATTTACCACACTGATCGCAAATGTGATCACCATTTTCTCCGTGCGTTTTGCTTTGGCACGGTGAAAGGTGCTCATAGGGGTTACCTCAAGATGTTCTTCAGTCACATCAATTATGTGAGGCTCAACGGCAATTTTATGCAATTGGCGTGGACCACAATTATTTTTATGTCCATGATTTTGAGCATCAAACTTACACGTCAAATGATCCTACACGCCTCTGTTCACACTCAGCAACTAGTTTGAAAAAGAATAGGGTTGGATGCCACAACAAAGTATACAACCAAACAAAAAGAAATATATGGAAATTGTTCGGGTGGAAATTCTTCCAAGTATCCGCCGCCGATTCCTGCAAATTCGCGCGAACTGTCGAGTATTCTGTGGACTTTCATTGCTTTCACACTACGTTGAAGCAATTTTAACCGCACATCAGCAAAATACCTCTACAATCGCACGTGCACGCAGCGTTCTTTTTCGTGCACCGAAGTCAGTGTGGTGAAATTACCCGCGAAAGGCGCTCTCTTTTGCTCACTTCCACTTTCGCCCGTTCCCCGCCTCACTGTCGCACTTATCAGCCGGCACGGCCGGCTGTCTATTCGTCGCTGAGGCATTTGTTTTGCTGGTAGAAGAACTCCATCCGGCGTCACCCTAGCAGCCATTGCTTCTGAGCACCCAGGGAAGACTCATCACTGTCGACCTTGGCGACGTTACCGTTGACTGCGATACACGTCTTTGGTTTTTTCGAAAACTATTCCAGATAAGACGCCGTTCTCCTCTAACAAGAACTGCATTCCTCAGCCATCGTTCTGCTCTGCTTACTGAAAAGGTCGCGTTTTTTTTATCTTCTGCTGAGCATTTTTTGCTCGCATATAAGACAGGTGCCTCCGTTGTGCTGACGAAGCAGATCGTGCGAGCGCTCCCACCCTACATGTTTGATTTTTTAAATCTTTTCTTGATTTCCTCTCTAATGTTCTATCACAATAACCTACCAAAGATTTTTATCCAGAATTTCTTAGTTTCCGGTTGAAATTCTTTGGCATTAGAATGTGGTAGAATGTTCTACTACTTCTCAGCTATAAGAATTAGCAGAGCAGTTTACATCCATGAGCAATATTGTTATGATTGTTTGAAAAAAGTGTAAAATTTTGTGCAAGACTTTCGGATCAACTTATTGGTATTGTGGCGGCGCTGTTTTTTTTTCTATCACCCCCGACTGTCATCCCGGCTTGTCAAGGTGGCAGGATGTGCACAGATATCACATCTGGGTAAATTACCTTTCCATTGGAAGAAAATCACCGGTATCCTGGTTCTGCCATGCGATGATCTTCAACCGCAACTTGCGAAATTATTTCCCTTTAGTCATTGTTTTGTAAGAATTCGTTAGCGCCCTGCAAAGGTGGTTTTTACTCGTCATAGCTGTCATACTTGCATAAGCGGCTTAGTGAAAAGAGGGGACAGGGGTGGGGGCGGGGGGGTGAAAATGGCCGAAAATT
>JARK01001644.1:206763-226735 GCA_000688135.1 Ancylostoma ceylanicum
GGGGGGGGGGGGGGGGGGGGGGGGACGACAGGCAGACAGTGCATGTATTTCAATGAGTTTGATAGTCTTTCTTCCTCCTCTTCCAGAGGTCACATAGTTTCAACTAACCCCATCTATGACTATTCAACCTTATTAGAACCAATTACTTCACTGTTCTTGTGCTTTGTGTTCTGTACTTTGATTTCCAGTGCTCGGTTTAGAGTCGCTTAGTACTAAATACATTAGCATTTTCTAGAATCTGTCTTTAACGGCGTGTTTAAACATATAAATAAACAGATGAGCTCCTAAAATTTTTTTGACTTTTGAGTACCTAGGAAATAACCCAGACAAGGGAGGCTGGTGGACAGAAAATAATAAATTCGCTTAAAGACAGGGGCTCACACCGTTTCGCTTGTTGGTGAGACATTTTAGAGACATCTCATGTACATCTCCGGAATCAGCGCATAGAGGAGGTTCGGATTATGTTAATAGCTCAAACACGTGTATGAGATAGGCTACTGCTATTTAATCTCTGGGTAAAATGAGTGTTCACGTCGCGAAAATTCTTGGTGTAATGAATCTGGTGAAATATAATGAATCAAAAACTAATGTCTTTGTCACAAATGTTTGGACGTTCCCACAAATTTTCCATGGCTGAATTGAGTCCAGTGGGTGAGGCAGCCGACAGTCGCTCAGTGTCTATCACGAGCAAAGTTCATTCCTTGTTGGTGAAGAACGAGCCATGTGAGGAGGGCACAAAAATGTTCACTCAAGGCTGGCGAGTTTACTGCGAGATCGGTTGATTGGTAATAGGATTGTAATTTCTCTCGGAACGCTGTCGCATTCTACCCGCACCCGTTTCAGCACTGGTTTGCCTCTTTCATGGAAGAAATGTTTTTTTCCTTCTAATTTCGGTATTTTCGTTTAATTTTTCTTAAATACTTACTTGGAATAGTTTGATTATTCATTTATGCATTAGCTATTGATTTATTTGTTTGAATTACCCATCACAATGCTGATGTTTCTATGTTAGGCATGCATAGTACCTAGGGTAAATGTATCAACGCCCGTGTTAATGATGGGTTATTTTGTGGGGAAGTAACAAGCTTACCCTGGGTAACTGTCAAAATCACTTGTTTGAATTACCCATCACAATGTTGATGTTTCTATATTAGGCATGCATTGTTGATAGTACCTAGGACAAATGTATCAACGCCTGCATTAATGATGGGTTATTTTATGGGGTAGTAACAAGCTTACCCTGGGTAATCTCAGTGATGCATTTCGGCCCTGAACAGACGATTACTAGGAAGGAGTTTATGGTTTGACGTGACGCTTTTTTTCTGTCAAATTTGCTAAACAATATGCGCAATGTCCAGGCGGATTGTAGGTTCCGGGTGGGATGTTACCATTGAGACGAGAAAAGTATAGTAAGCACATTGATCTAGTGTATGCTAGAAATATAATAGTAGCGTTACCCTCAATTTTGAGATGTTGAGAAATATTCGCTGCCCTGCCATCTGCACTTTTTTCGATTTTGAAATGATTCTTAGATCTGCGTTTCATTCATCAGTGAAAATTGTACAGTCCATCCGAAACAATGGGGCCGGTGAGGCGGGCGGGAAATCTAGAGGCGAGGCGGCTGCGGTGCGGGCCGATTTGACTGTTTGGAATGGTCGAATAGAACATTATGGTGGTAGAGGTGGTAAAGTAGTAGAAAGAAACGTAAATATTAAAAAATGAGATACAAGGATAATAGCTGGTCAAATCGGTGTATGCTGCCAAGTTTACCGCGCCGCCTTCGCCTCGTCGACTCCATCGTTTCGGATGGACTGTATTTCTATTGTTAGTTTATATACATTCCTGGAATGTAATACGTACACTTTTCCGGTCCATTTAGAGCAATTCCAGCCTGAGCCCTCCGTGCGGGACAACTGTTTTCGTTTGTTCAGGCGCACACGGTTATCAGCGCACTAAATAAGTCCATTGTTTGCTGAAGAGCTAGCAGAATTCGATTCCCCAAACCATCCTGGACGTATTTCTGGAAACGCCTCTCCTTTGCTATCAGCAAGGAACTCCCAAGTCTCTGCGGCTTCTATTCTTGTCGAGCGTTTTTTCTAGTATCATACACAGTCATCTTGATCCTAGGAGCGTCACTATTCCATTGCTGGTGTGTGGTCAGAAAATCCATCTTTTCTGGGTGACTACCGATGAGTCGGGAGCTCAAATTCTAGCTACAGTCGGACAAACGCCTGTGCAGCGCCGTATCGAGCCTACCAATTTACCAAGAAACCAACCATTCCGCGAATGAGTCGCAGTTCTTCGTAAAAGAAGAGGACAAGCTGTTCGCGCGGATTGCGACAGACTACGAGGAGATCCGTAGTGGGACGGTCTCAGTGTCCGCCTAATTAGGCAACACGGAGCGATTCGTTTCTCCTGTCCGTGTTTTTGAAACCTCATTCTTGAGGAATTGCTTGCCTCCTTTCACGTTCAGCGAGAGCAGAGCTTTTAACATGCCTGGACCTTCCATGTTCCTTCTTCTTTGAACATTGGCATTTTGATTCAGTCGTTCACATTATTTATGTGCCAACGACAATTAAGTCGAAATATCGGGCTGACGAATAAAACTGTCCGCCTCACAAACCTTGTTGGCACAACCTGAGTAAAATTTCTCTACTTCAGCAGATCTCATCTGATTAAAAATTCTCCATTCACTCATGTGTGCTGAATAGAAGTGATTGTGTTCTACAAACCTTGGTTCTTACTTCTTTCCACCACAAGTCCTATCCTGGTAAGGAGGGAGACTAAATATTCTTGCAACAGAAGTAGCTAGCTGTAGCTGTTGAAGCTCTGGCAAAAACCCTCCGTAATGACCATTCAATGCTGGTTGTTGCTATATTCTTGCACCACTCCTCACAGCTGTGACGAAGTGAAAAAGTGGGCACCAGGGGCCCTAGCACTACTGAGATTACCCAGGGTAAACGCCCACCACTTTACCCATCGGTAACACCTGTTTATCCTGGGTAATCTCAATGATATATCCGGCTCAGGAGCATGTGTCGCAGAGATTGCCCATGGTAAACGTATTAACGTGCTTATATCTTCCCCTTGCCTGGCATCCATCAACATGTCTACACATAGATAACGTTGTCCACACCCAGCTGCTGTCCATGGGTAATTATTCCTACATACGCCTGTGAAATTAACCACCTAAAGAGTAACAAAAACTCCGATCTTCAGAGCCTGCATGCATCATTGAGGTTACCCAAGGTAAACGTGCTAGCACCACATAAATTTATATATTGTTAACACGCGCGTCGACATGTCTACCCTGGGTAAGATCAGTGATGAATTCAGGCCCAGAACGAAATTTAATGAGGGATATAGCTCCTAGTTAAGCAGCAGTTAGCTAGTAACAAATTAATGAGTTAAGTAGGCGCCAGTTTCGATTTTGAAAAAAAAAACAAACATTTTGAGAACTTTTTTCACTTTTCATTTTCATTCATTTCAAAGCTTCTGATGATAGCCATTAGCACTCGAACATGAAATGAATTTTAATACTAAAGAAAAATGTCAATAAGCATTGAACTTCTGTATCTCGCAAGAAACCCGATAAAAGCTGTAACACTCTTCGAGTTTAAGCAGAAAATTCCTTGATTGAACAATCTCATTCCCAGTGTTTCCTCCTGCCAACAGTGCGATTCTCTGGTAAAAGCTTGGAATGCTTGACATGCCGCAAAGAATCAACTGAGATGACAGCGTTCTCACTTGACTAGTTAGTATGTGCTCCTTCTCTTTGAAGCCAACAGTTAGTCTTTGTTTCAAGGCGCTAAGAGCCTAGCTCGCTAAAGAGGCTATTCAAATTGAGGTAAAATACATAGTTGCGGAGAGGTATGGGAGGCAATAGCAGTAGTGGGATTTTTGAATATCTTGAAATATCCTGAAAATTGTCTGTACCTCAGTTTTAAGCAGTTTTGAATTAATTTTGCGTAAATGGAGAAGAAGCAGAGCGGAAGCGCCCAGTAAGGGCTTGGAATATATGCGGTAAAAGAATGTTTGCTACAGGACTTTCGTTTTTTTGGGAGAGTTGAAAATAAGGTAGTGAACGAACCGAACCTTGGACGTTATTTATCTACTAGGCACTCAGTTGTGAGATGAAATTGTCGACGTTCTCCTCACATATTCATACGAGGATTCAAAGATCAGGGTGTTAGTAGTGGTTCAAATATGACTCATTCTGTTTTTCCTCAAGTCCCTATTTCTCATTTTACTCATTTTGGTCAATTGTTGGGAATGTACAGTAGTTTCCATGTTCTCTGATACGAAATTAGACTAGGTCACTCCATTATTTCTTTTTTCATATCTTCTTCACAATATTTCTCAGTGAGATCCTCCATAACAATGACACGTCCCTTTTCGCCACCTCTACCACCACCCCTTATCCATTTGCGTTACCAAGTAGTAAACAATATGTAGTTTGCATAGCGGTTTGCGTGAGATTTGCGGTCGTTGATCGGCTTACGATTTGGTGTAGCCTGCTGGCAAACGTCGATCATATGTTCATAGACCTTCATCCTTTATCGGGCCATTCATCGTTCCGTATTAACGACATGGCAGGAGAGGAAATCCAGACAGCCATATGTGAGAAAGTGAGCGGAAGCGCTTATGAGGAGAGCTGGTAAGGCGGACAGTGGCGCAAAAAGTCCTCCAGGAACAGCGGCACGTTCCGCCGCTGCCCACAAGGCGTGAATTGCTCGCCTCGCGGATGGTCACGGCCACTTTGAAGGGGCGGCCATCTTGCTGGGGTCCGGTCCTCGGCTGGAAGAAGCCGCCCGTCTAATGGAGGTGCCGTGAGTTCACGAACCATCACACCTCGTCGTACCGTCGTCGTCGTCCGCATCGATCTGGGGGGCCTCGATCATCGGGGCTCAGCAGCCAGTGACCGCAAACAATAGCGCGGCGCTCTCGCGTACCGCATTCCTTTCTCTCCTACAACTGTTCAGGCGATTTGATTACGCTCAGCCGCTACCAGATCCCTCTCGGATCGTCTTTTTTCTACCGACTGGCCCGGTACAGCCCCTTTTCATTCATAACTCATGTACTAGAAATTTTCTTTTTTTTTTCCTCCCTAACCGCCCACTACATCTTTTCCCTTCAAAGCAATTTCGTTCCAAAAGCCGACTGGAAAAGAACTTAATGAGGCTCGCATCCGAAATAATGACTGCCCATCCGGCAATGCCAGTGGTTTTTGAAGCCTCGCCCACATTTTTGGTAGCATAGCTTCCAAAAGCGCCTTTGAAGCACTTTCTTCGTCTAAATCCCTTCAGTTCCATGGAAAGAAAAGGGGGTCCACGTCAAGAATAAATCTCTTTCGAAGAGGAAGTGGTGTTGAAGAGTATTGCTGTCGCGATGACCTCGGCGTATGCCCTCAATCTAGTTCAAATTGTAGAAAAATCGCCAGGATCTCAAAAATTCCTTTATAAAGCAAGTGAAATTTCGCATAACCTTATTTTTACACCCTTTTTCTACCGATAATTTTTTAATTATTTATTTTCTCGTGTTCAAACCCGAAGCCAGCCTTTTTTCTAGAAACAATTTCCATATTTATAATTTCAAGTCGTGTCCCAGGATTGGCGATCCCAATTTTTCTTTCTAGACCTTTTTTCTTTGTGCGGACAATCTTGTTTGGAACAAACTGGCTATCGGAAATATGTACTAAGTGCATAGGTGCACATCTGCAACACTTCAAATTCATCGCACTACCTATGCAATAACTTGCAGCGTGGGCGTTGCGCAGAAGAAAAGTGCACGACCGGTTGCAGGTTAATTTGATTTGATAATCCAGTCAGCGCGGTCTCGCAAAGTTTTTGCCACGAATTTTGAATCGTATGATCGGGAAGAAACGAGGGCTTCACTTCCTTCTAACGCCCATGAAGAAATCAAGCCGTGTTATGCAAAGTTTGAAGTTTATTCCGCACATAGATTATGAACTCATCATTTCTGTACATGAAGCCTTCCTGTGTTACGCAGTTGTCCTTTAATACCATTATTTATATCCACTGTCGTGATTACATATTGGTATCAAACATGAGCCTCGGCGTGGTTGTTTGCTGCGTGACAAGAGGTACGCTACTGGGCTGAGATCGGACGATACTTGTGCGCGTTGCTGTTGTGTGTCATCATGACGGAAGAAGGGGCGTAACCAGTGGGCTCTGATTGGCACATTCGGGCCGCCCGTCACACCCACTTGTTTGAATCGTACGGCGCTAAGCACAAATCCACCATCTCATGCGGGAATGACGCCGTTGCACGCAGGTGTGACGGGAAGCCCGAGTGCGCCAATCAGAGTTGTTTGGCTACGCCCCTTTTTCCCTCACGATGATTCACACCCGGGCGTCACGGTTGGTGCTTACAGAGGTATGAGAAGCGCAGGGGAAGTAGACAAGTTTTCTAAGGCTAGATGGGATAGAGTGCTACTGGATGCGACACACTATAAGGAGGTGGCTACCTATGCCATCCATTCCGTCGAATTTTCCAGAACCAACATGGATTTAAAGGGCATACACGTGCGACGCGATCGCGTGGCGGCATACATCGCGACCGCCTCGAAATGACGCGCCCATCGCGTTGCCTACGCCCCGCAGCCGTTCGCATTGAGTCCAGTAGTTTGCATGTTATCGAGCGAATTTGTTGAAGGGAATGTAAGTCATCTAATGGAGAAATAAAAAAACTCCCCCAGATGATCAAAGCAAATGTGACAGAATGCATGTCTTATCCACTCAATTTTGTCGATTCGTTCAACCGATGAAGATAGTTGAAGAGGTCTTAGAGAAAAAGTCTGCCGAAGTGTATAAATTCTTTGTAATTATGTTGCCTTTCCATGGTGAAAAGTAGAAAATCTTTCTGAGTGTGTGGAATGCGCTTTCCCAGCTTTCATCATACCAACAGTACATGGGCTTTTTGCAGCAGCACTAGAGGACCATGAAGCTTTTTGCGGGTTGTCGTTGTTCCCGTGGCTGCTCCCACAGATAATATAACTGCTGCGTAATGATGTCAGACGTAGCTTTCGCAATAAGTAACAGCTGTTCTACTACTTTTTAAGCCCATTCGGCATCATTTCTTCGACTATTAGTCACCACAGTGCATAAATGTGTTACCGTTGTTTATTGACTCAGCGGCTATATGAAGAGCCATCGAGAAATTCCGCCAGAGTGCACTATATCCACCTTGCTGAAATTGGACACCTCTGCAGAACATGGTGGGAACCCGCATGACGGGCGAAAATAGTTGCGCCGTGAGCTCACGCTTTTTCGTATTTCGTATTTGTAGGGGTCAGTTCATACTTTCTTTACTTCGGCAGCTCAGACATCCTCCACGCTATACGCTGGACATTTCATACTTGTCATTTCGACGCGTCGTAGTGACACGCGCTTGGTGCACTAATTTTTCGGATTATGGTAACTTTTTCAGGTCGCAGGCACACAATTTCTTTCTTTCTGTATTTTCTCTCCTACCATTGTCTCCGGTGGAACACGCCATATGGCTTGCAATTGCCAAAATTCATAAAATTCATAAATGAACGTTCTCCTGGCGACCTCTAAATGAAGAGGCGTCCATATCGATTAAATTTACAGTGAACTCCAATCAGTCATAGACAAGGGGCCGCGCGCGGACACTCTGCTTGTCTGCTGCACCTTTCGTGGCAGCGGAAAATCACGTCGTATCGGTTTTCCCCCGTGTCTCCGCCCAGCAGGCCCGCTGCCTCGGTGCAGCAGACAACCAGAGTGCCCGCGCGCGGTACCGCCCCTTATCTACGACCGCTTGGAGTTCAGTGTAGGTGCTCAGAAGGTTGTGGGTTGAGCTGCTGCTATACTAATCGAGGAGTATAACGTTTTCTGTCGCTGCGGCGGTGATGACGGTTGTTTCGATACGTATCGATCGTCGTCGGATGACAGCAGCGACAACGCCAACGAAGCACTGTTTATGATCGATATGTACCAAAACCAGTGCCGCCGCAGTCATAGCGACCTATACGCTACACTTCTGGAGAAGTATAGATGCAGCCCTGAGCACATTTTTTGTAGTGGCAAAAATAAGAAGTGAAATTTCGTACTTCTTGGTTGATGTCACCAGATTTTAGTGTACACCAAGGATGTCTATACTATGCTTTAGTGAGGACGGGAATTGCGGAAAGACCAGAGGAATAAGAAAGAAAAATTGCGAGCGCCTACACAAATACTCAACTCTAGACGTATCCGAGACAGAATGAAAGTTTGTCCTCGTCGCTCCTCTCGACTTATCGTTCAGCGGGTGGCTGCATCGAGAGGGGCGAAGCTCAAAACCAATTCACCTGAGATGATTCGGCTGCACGCGACGCGTCTCGTTGCGGTCGGACATAGGGCAATTGGCCCGTATCAACTGGCAAATATAGATGTCGAAAGTCGTCGTACATTTTATTGCCTCGAAGAACAAACATCGACGGGTGATTCGGCTCGTGTGCCAGTCGTTTTTGTCGAAATGTGATGTCGTGGATATTTGCTCCATATTTCGTGACATAACGATTGAGTGCTGCAATATTGATTCCAGCACAAATTTTCTATGTTTTTTTTTTCTCCTAGATGATTTTGTATTTGAAATTCTATACAGGTAATTAAAAGAAAACGACAACGAGACTAGGGATCAGAAGCGTACTCGAATTTTTGAAGATTTCCACAGGTCACTTTATACTTTTTGCATCCTTCTTGATATGCAACCCTATATTTATGGATAGCCGGGACGAACGCACGCGCGCATGCTACTAGACAATTGCGTTTGCGATGGTCATACAGTTTTCGCACTTGGTATTTTCGTCGAATTCGTAACTATTCACTAAAATCTTCCAAAGATGGTCCTCGTAGCGATTTAGTGCACATAGACGCCAGCGGCATAAATAGACAATACATGAAGATTCACACGCGTGTCAGCCCCTGTTTGGACAGCTTAAAAAATGGTGGCAGTAAGGTTAGCCGAGAGTGGGTACAGCGATATTAGTGGGAAGCGTGGATGCGCAGACAACCAGAGTGTCAGGACATGCATCCGCAACTCGGACATCTTCGCGCTAAACGCAGGATGGTTCAGAATTGTCATTACGACGCGTCGTAATGATAGGCGATATCACTATTGCACTGATGTTCTTGGATTACGGTAACTTCTTCGGATCTTAGCCACACAGTTTTTTTCTCTAATTTCTCCAGAACAATTGTCCGTGGTGGAACACACTTCATGAACCCGTGGCGGCAGACAAGGAGCGGGACCGCGGCACGGCGTTCTTGGACAGAGATATAGCGGCTCTGAATGCTCGCTCTGGTTGTCTGCTTCTGCCAGCAGCGGAGAACTCGAGTGCCATGCCGCAGCAGACAACCAGAGCCACCATGCGGAGCCCCTGTGTCTCTGCCCGAAGACGCCGCGCTGCGGTCCCGCCCCTTGTCTACGGCCGTTTACAATTCACTATTACCGAATTTGAAACGTACTGTACAGACAAGCAGCGTCAGCCGGATTGTTCCCGCAGAGTGGCGGTGGATGGTGCCAGACGACCAGGGCAGTGTTACAGAGCATGCATACATACATCAGAGGTCTTGCCGCGCCGCGAAGTGACGAGTCGCGTACACGAAAGTCAGTCGTTTTGGAGTTGACTGTATCCTATATTGGTGTACTGAATCCATCTTTGTGAATTTGTAGCTCTCTCCATTCAAATCGTTCGCGACAAAGCGTTCACGAAACTGCGAATGAAATGTGTTAGTGTCTCGCATACCATCTCAACGCTCACTTTCTCGAGTTGTTCATATTCACCAGGTCTGGTGTGTATTTCTCCTCCATCCGGAAATCTCTGCACTTTTATTGCGTCGCTCCGTTCCTTTCCTATCTCGACTTTTTTCATCGCATTGTCCGATTTTCTCGTCGCCAGATTGGACACAATCGTATCTCGAAAGGCTTAGACGGTAAAGTGTGTTCTCATGCTCCCATTTCAGGAGATGTCGTCGGTTGACTACGAGACCGATACTCTCACCTGTGCCAGGACCAACCGAGTGGCCAGCCAGCGCTTCTACAACCAAGTAATGACGGTGAGTAGCCCTTCTTTGCTAATTTTCCTTTTTTACCTCATATAAGAGCTCCAGTTACTGGTGCACTGTCCCCATCAGTTCTTTCTTTCATCTTGCGTCTTTCCCTCTATATAAATGTTGCGCAAATGGATGGCGGGAATTTCTGGCGCAAGGCCGACATCAGATCATCTATAGATCATCTAATGCCACTCACTGTATACATGTCTCCTTCATCCCTCACAAGGTCAGCAGGGTTTTTCTCAGAGATGTGAGTGAACGAGGACGGATTCCTCATTCCCTGAACAAATCAACGTTTGGCTGCGAGAGGGGGTTTTTGTGGGAAGTCGTTTGTTGTCGACGACAAAAACGGGAATCAATAAATGGAAGACTAGTCGTAAGAAAAACTCGTCCCATTTGACAGTTCTTAAGGGCTTTCTTTCCGAGTTTTTTTTTTTTTTCGTGAAGGAGGCTTAATTTAGCAGCGCTTGTTCCACGTTTTTGAAATTATTTCGTGTTGAATCAACTGGATGATTCTTTTTGTCAACGATCACCACTTGCCTATTTCCTCTCCAGTTAATGGCTTGTTCCTATACATTAGCTTTTTTCCGCGAACCTACGCACACCTAACGTGGAATTTCTCCTCTACCTCTTCACCTATCTTTAAGGTTTCTTCACCCTTTTTGGAGCTTTGGCATAATTATATAAGATTTCCCTCCTAGAGCTTGAAGTTCATCTTACTTGCGTATTGCTTACCATCTTATATCTCTGTTACTTTCTTTCTTTTCAGTGTTATACCTACTACTGCTCTTTACCTTACTCTTACTATGCATTACTAGTTATCACATAATTACTCATTAAACTGATAATACTAGTTTCAAAGCAATTTTCCTCATAGAACATTTAAGAAAATTGGCTATGCGTTCACTGTTGATCTACTCCATGACCAGGACACCTCACCCTTCCGTTTGTTTGGCGAATTGCGTTCTTTTCCGTCCCCATGCCGTTTGCGGAATCGATCGATACATGCTTAGCTGTCTAGATGGGCATTTTTCCTCACCGCGCACTCTCCACACCTTGTTTTTTCCTCCCTAATAGAAATATGCTTAGTGTTACACTCAGTTTTTTATTGCTTCGATGCCGTTAGGGTAAAAACACACGTGTTGTTTCCTCGGCGTACAGATTTTTTTAACCATAAACAGTTGATCCGTGGAATCTGAGGTATTTTGGAAGTGGATTAGTTCTTCCTTTGCATAACCTGTTTTTGAAAGGATGATAGGGCGGTTATCGCCCCTTTTTTCACATGTCTGCAAGCAGCAAGTTGCGGTTTTTTTTTCGTACTAGGAATGAAGTGGAGAATGTTCACTGTTCTCTAAAAAACACTATGATTCAAGAAGAATTGGTTGTTTCAAACCGTTTACTGTCCCAAAAAAAACGGCGGTAGTCAAGTATGTGGGTGTGTACTGGCTCCTTTCCTCGCTTTCCTGCTCACTTTTCCTCTTGCTCCGTTTCTCCAGTACTTCTGGAACAGTCCTCCCTCCACACCACCACAGTAATGTGGATATTTTATCATATGTCTCCTTTTCCTTTTATTCTTCTGTTTTCTCCCTTTTGCGTGCTTACATTTTACCGAAACAGACTGGTACAACTCCATTCTGTTGTTGTTGTTTCCTCCAACTTTGCCCTGGATTTCAAATTACACTGTACGTTTCTATGAGATCTGAAGAGGTTTGCGTTGCGTGGCGTATTCGTGCGTTAATTGCCATGGTATGCGTTGCGGAGGGGCGGGTCTGACCTTAGCCGGTGAGACCTAACAAAGGCCTCTCGCCAACGCACACCATCTGTCCTTCTCAGTTTATTATTTGAAAGCTGATTCTCTTCCCCTAAGTTTCAGAACAAGAATACCTCTAGGTGCTACATTATTCGACACAGGAATGAAGGTTTGTTCAGTGGTTTTACTTGAAAATTTTCCATCTTTTTGGATTTATTCATGGGTATATGGAGACGAAATAGGGGTATGGTGAATGGAATTTGAGTAAGTATATTTAAAACGTTGTAATTTCTACTACTCTACTTCTTTTAACAGTTCTATTTATACTTTATCTTCATTTGAAGCATTTTTTCTGTTCATAGTAAATTTAACTATGCAAGTTGCATGATTTTTGAGTAATAAGGACGGTAAGTCAGCACAAAATCAATTATAGTGGTTCTGTCCTAGGCAAACCACAATTTTAACCGGAAAACCTGAAAAGTTTGAGCAAGAAGTCTTTCCGCCATTTCGAGCAAACAGCAAACTTTTGAGGGTGGGTTGCCTAGTCGGGCAAACATGTGAGCGGTATGAGTTCTCATGCTCATGATTATTTCCTAGTTTTCTTTTCTCTATCAAGTGTGGCAAAGCATGTTGCGGTACAGTGCATCCGAAACGACGAGTCCGCCCAAGCGGTCCACGTCACAGCCAGATCATTGGCCGATATCAAAAAGATAACGATGAAGCGTGATACGCAGAGTAGAGATGATGACGTGGATTGCTGGCAAGTGTGGATCCTCGACCGCGTGGGCGGACTCGTCGTTTCGGATAGACGATATATTGAAGCTTACCCAAGCCGAAACTTGAACTACGTCCATGGTTGCGTCCTTGAGAAGCAGTTATTGTTTGTGGTTGCTGAGCAACTAAGTACAAGATGTGTGCACATATTCGGCTGCAGCTGTGGGTTCTCCCGACAGCAGCCATTGTGTCAATGAGTCATCGCAAATTCCTGTCCGATTACGTCATCGCGGCTGGTTCTGGCCCACGTTCCCATGTGCTGCAGCGTGTGGCTGACAATATGAAACCCAAACACCACCTATAGTTCCTCCTCGAATAACTGTGCACTTGTGCAATCCTCCTCCTGTTTTTTGCTGCTATTCCGTCCCGAAGCGCGCGTTCGTGAGGGCTTTCATTGAATGGTTCGGATTCATATCGAGTCACTTTCCACCACGCTGCAAACATTTCAGTTGTGAGAAACGCAACCTTTCCACTAGATTTCCGTTGTTTATGGTTGTAATATCATCTTATTTCGATTCAATTTCGCATTTCATTAAGAAAATTCCGCGATTCTCCATTGTTTTTGAGCTTTTTTTTCTGCTTTGTAGCTATTCCACTCAAAAATTTCTATTAGTGAGGTGTAAGCTGTCTCAAAAGAGGGGGTAGTTGAGTATTTCTGCATAAACTTGCGACGATTACGTTGAACAGGATGCCTCCAAGCTTTACCTTGTTGCGCACTAGCTATCTCCCGCTTTATCGTGAAATTTTTCCTTTATTTTCCTTCCTGCTGCTCCCTCCTGTGAAAATGGAACTTTTCTCGGTGTAGATGTCGGGAGTGAACACACCACATATGAATGTGTATAGTCTTTCCAAAAAATACTTGCCTCCTGCTACACTGCGCGTCGACTAACATAAGCCACGCCTCACCATATGATAATGCATGGGAGGTGCGGCGCGGCTCAGCAGACGGACGGTGGATGCCAGAGGCAAGTATTTTTTGGAACAGCTGTACATGCTGCCTCCCTCTCTTAATTGCTGCTTAAGCATTCGCCTTTTAGCAGCGATTGCCGAAGGATGACAGCAAATGGGGGAGGATAAAACAACTGGGAGATGCTCCTAGGCTTTGTACTCGTTGTATCTGTTACGCTATTTGGGTTGCGTTCCTGCTGCACAGTAACCAGAGTGGTTCGGATAAGATCATGGGCCGCTTTTCTAAAATGAAAGACTAGTTTCGAAAGGGTAGTTGAAGGTTAGGTGTCTGCGGGCATGAGTTCTCTTTAGGATTCGATTTGAGGAACGGCTCATTTCAGTGAACTTGTTGTGAGATAAGATTAGTGAACTGCCATTATCTCAAGATATTTGTCATATTTACTCAGAACTTGAAGGATTTACGTTTCAGCCATCGCGAAACTTCTTCCCTCAGGACGTGCCCGTGATGCTACACCGCAGTCCTTCCGGTGCTAAACGCAAAATTCGTCAAAGAAGAGAGGAACAGCGAGTGGCATCACTTTTGACCACCCTTTCTCCTTGTAATATGAATTTTTACAGAGGATCTCGGCCATCACCCTTTCTTGCTGCTTCACCGTCTAGTCCTGCTCCACCAACTACTACTCCCGATGAAAGTAATTACCGGTCTCTAATTGATTCGGGTGCTTATCAGTCCATCCTACCTGATTTTGACTCTTCTTTCGTTCCAGTGCCCCAACCGAGGTGAGTTTCAAAGTGTTTTATTTTGTGTTTAGATTCCTTTTCGAGACGTTTGCTTCATTTTCACTATTCTTTTACGTTTTATTCCCACGACTTCTGGGCTTGCTCACCCATGTATCTCTGCGAAACACCGTTTATGGTGTCTGCGAGAAAGGAATCTCAGGAATCCGCGGCCCTGTGTGCGCGGGCGATAACAGAGTCGCGCAGTGGTCGTAGTCTTCAAACACCTTCGTCGTTAAATGAGACTGCTTATCCTGTCCATCATCTACGACACATCCTTTTAATAGCGAGGAGTTCATGGTTTTCATTCTTGTTACATTTTAGCTCTGTTCCACTTGGCATGAAATATTAACTTCTTCCTTTCTTACTAGTTTGAATTTCCTTACCGGAACAGCTTTTGGTTTCATTACTCGCTTCTATTGATTACTTATTCTACATATCATAGCAATCATTTCTCAATCAAGATCATTAGTCTCGTCATCTCAAGGTCTACTCTTGCTTTCGCGTTCATCTCCGAGCGCGTTGTGGCCCAGCTGATCCATATCTCTCGAAACTGATCGTAGTTGAGAATGACTAACATTTGCGTTCCACTCGACTCTTCTTCCACGTCCAAATGGCGCAGTGGAATGCCGTGAAATGGAGGCTTTTTTTAGCTTCGAAGCGATGTTCCCTCTGCAATCACTTCTGGTCACCCTCTCTCAAATCTGCACCATCGCCATTTCTTCATCTAATCGTTTCCTGTCTGAAACTAGTCGAGCTGGTAAAGTGGGAAGATCACTTTTAAATAGAACCGCTTCGGAACTAGCCTTCCTCAAAATCTGCTCTCAGCTTGTGCTTTTCACAATTTCCTTCATATATTTGGAGAATTTCTCATGATTACCTGAGGTATAGATGAGCTTGCAGCTCTCTTTTATGGAAAACAATTGAGTGAGTGAGAAACGAGTCGAGAATTGGGTTGAAGAGAATAGACGAATTCCATCTCCCCCCCCCCCCTCGAAAATATGCGAAAAGTAAACTTGACCGTGTTTGCGCGCGCGCGTGACACTATTCGGCTTGTTCACCATAGACACGACTCCTCCTTACGCGTCGCTCGCCGAGGAGGTTTCCTTTGTTCGTTGTTTTATTCCGCCACTGCTAAAGGATTTGGCCGCTGTTTTGTCTCAGATGCGGTGAAGCTGTGTTCAAATGTGGTAAGCTGNGTTCACCATAGACACGACTCCTCCTTACGCGTCGCTCGCCGAGGAGGTTTCCTTTGTTCGTTGTTTTATTCCGCCACTGCTAAAGGATTTGGCCGCTGTTTTGTCTCAGATGCGGTGAAGCTGTGTTCAAATGTGGTAAGCTGAACAGATAACAACTTGTGGCCGCGCATACCTTCCCTTTGTTCTGTTTGCTTGTTTTGTTTACACATTTTTCTTAGTGATATAGTTTAGCCCTGATCTTTCTGATGCATTACTCGTATTGGCTGTTCAAGTAGTGCAATCGACCAGGTCCTCTTGATTCTGAGAGAACTGATGAGCCAACATCCTCTTGCTAAACATGTTGGTTGGTTCCTTTTTTTCGTAAGCACCTGGGCATTCTTCTGGATTGGTTCTATTTACCATGAAAGGAAGTGAAGTTCCTGAAACTTACGTCCCGCCTTCGAGTTAACGCTCACATGCGTCACTGCCGGATGTGGGGCAGCGCACGCAGCTGTAGGGCTGCTTCTTCTGTGTATTCGTAGTGGTACGGCATGCTTCCATCATCCGTGGTCGTGTAGACTTGATTCGCCATCTTTTCTATTCGCCGGCTATTCTTCCTTGAGTCTTTGTCCATGAATCAGTCGCACGTGCCTCTACGGGCTTCTTGCTTCTTGTTGCTGAAGCTGATGCAGCGCCGCAGTTGTACCTCCGTAGTATTTCAATTTCTTTATGGATTCTTAAGTGTGCATGCTGGTTCTCGACCAATTCCGGATGCGTCACACTCGATGTCCAGTTATGCTGTGGGCTCTCTTCCATGTTCTTCTATTCGAAAAAAAGAACAAAAAAAGTCGTGCGTCCACTTGAGCTAGCGGACACTGCTGCGCGAAACATCATTTTGCGCGCAGGAACGACGCTTCAATGATCTCAAATACGACATCCATCGTTCTATATAACGCAGTTTGAATCGTCTTCTTTTCCGGAAATTTCACTTACTAGGATTTGAGTTTTCGTTTTGAAAGATCCTTTTATAATAAAGTCTTCTGTTCTGCATTTCAAACTTTTTTTTTAAATGTTGATGGAGTTAGTCGAACATCTTTTATACTAGGGGATGTTGGTTAGCTCAGTTATTTGATCTATTTCCAGGTTGAACTCTACTTTTTCGACCTCAATGAGTTCGTTAGATATCACCAACACATCCATATCAAGCAGTTCAACGCCTCCTCCACCCCCACATTCCAAACCCACAGTCGAGGTAATTCATTCGCATTTTATGAACACTTAGTTTCATGAGCATTGAAAATATCTGTCTGGCATACCCGTTGCCGAGAGCGGTTCAAATCCTGATGATGCATCTGCAAATGTAGATGTGCAATTTCCTGGATTCCCGAAAGAAGTATTAATTTATGCAATTTTAAGGTCACGGACGCGCCTAATAGTGGTAAGTTACAGTACGGTAGATTCAAAATTGTTCTGTTAACGGAAACGGAGAGTTTGCGAGCGATCTGTTCGTGGAACACCGAACTAGGATTGTATGCTTTGTGTATTCTTCTGCGCGTGAACGTTGGCTGTGCTTTGTTTATACGAAACAGCACCGTAATCTACCGCAATGCTGTGTTTCTTTCTTTGCTTTTGTCCAACTAGGATTAGCCTTAGATTGTACGTTTTCGTTCTGGAAACTAACTTGTCTACATCCGCAGCGATAGTACTCTGCCTGAGATTTCATTCTCTACTCCTTTCAAGGCTCCGAACTATACTAGGTCATGCTGCTAAGCTGTAGCTGCGTAGAGAAGTGTAAACACCAGAGTTGGTGGGTTCTCTTGAAGGAATTCCTCGCCACAAAGGCTTGTAGGCAAATAAAGCCAGGCACAGTTCGGCTAGCTTATTTTTTTCCTAGCGATTGAAGGTATGCGTACGTGTGATTCACCTGACCAGTGTCATAGAAATGATGGTGCCTCGCGTCAATCACTGCTTGTATGAATGGCTTTCCAGGACAGCTTCGTTTCGATCGTCTCAATTTCGCTGACTGTGTACGATTTCAGGTGCATCCTATGCCCAGTGAGGAAAGAATAGTTGTCCACGACATAGAGATCAAAAAGGAGAAGCCTGCAGTGCCAGCAAAGCCGAAGAATTTGAAAGTTGACCACTTGAACAGGTGTGCTTAACACTTCGCAGATAAGAACGACAGTTATGACACATGAAGTCTACTCATCCTGTCTTTCCTATGTACGCTTCTTCTGTAACTACGTTGTACTCTATGACGTATGTACTGCACTTTTTAACTGCAAACTATATTTAATGCAAATAATTTGCGCGCCTTTTAGATCAACAAGTATGGGCTCTTTGGCTTCTCCGATATCTCATACCACGTCCACGTTTTTAAACAATTTGATCGGGTCACCATCACTTGTCAGTCTTCAGCAAGGCTACAATTCTTCTGATCTCGGATCCCAAGAGTTAAGGAAACTTGACGAGAAGCGGATGGAGGTATGTCATTGCTTGCAGTTGCAATTTTCTTTTGTTTTTATCTAATCAATAATTTTGCTATACCTGTTCCTCTTTTCTGTCATGCTGAGGGAGTGCCATGGAAGCGAGTCTGTCCATTTTCACCATATATTTTCTTCCCCATGCTCTAATTACCTGACGTAGGTGACAACATGAATATGTAGAAAAGGTTTTTCTGGGTAGTTTCATTGCGAGGATGGGTTATACATGGGTTGTAATAATCAATCTGCCCTGCAGTCGCAAGTGGATACTTAATTTTGATACAAACAAAAAACTTTCACCAACAAAAATTCTAGGCAAAACAAAGGAATATATTTGGGAACATGAGTGTAGAGTTAATGCATATCGACAATCCTATGTAGAAAGTTTCCCTCCGTGGGAATCAGAATGAAGCAAAATATTCACCATCTACGGGTGGATACTTAATTTTGATACGCACTGTACACACTTTTTTCTACTACAGAGATTTGTAATATGTTATTCCGTTGGCAGTACCATACAATTGTCATCCGTGGAATTTGAACGTTATTCATGGAAATTTCCAGTCGATTGGTTCGGTAAATCGCCGCCTATGCGATTTTGAAGATGAAAGAAACGCGATTGGAGATGATATGTCTGCCAATGAACGGAATGGAGAGTATCTCCTCAGTATCATTGAAAAGCACGATCCTTCCTTGGCCAATAAGGTGAGTTCCCTAAAGGTGTCAATCTCTGTGCTATTAGGCTCTGAGCCATTTCTTCGAACCTCAGTTAACTGCTTCAGGTTCGCCGACATCTCGAACATTTCAAAGAACTTTTACGTTTTGAAATGAAGCTACGATGTCTGATGGCTAAGGTGGTCGAACACATTCGTAATGGTGGAGATCAGGTTTGTGAACAGCCTTTTGCTCAAAATGAATGTGTGCTTTTCCCAGTTTTTTGTAGCACTCAGGCTGGACCTTAGGGCAATTATCTGAGAGAGTGGGAACGTGGCAAGGTGGGTAATTGAAACATGTTTTGTTACAGACCGATGCACTCTTAGAGGAGTCACGATTGCGAAGAAGACTAGCTGACGTGAATTTCCTCCGATTGACCTATGCCCGCAGAGAGAGGGATCTGGAGTGTGCCATGGTATGTCTACTGTGAACTTTTTTTATCCAAGGAGTTGCGCATTTACCAACTGCTTCTGAAAGTGGCGACCAGGTCAAGAAGAATATGTGGTGATATATTCTCATGAAAATAATTTATGGAGGGATCAACATCCTTGTTTCCAAGGCAGCGATAAAGTTGTTGAAGAGAAGAATCAGCAGAATCTCATTTTCGACGACTTTTCCAGGGATTTTACTAGATGATTACCTTTCCTCTTTAATCTTGACTATATCGGGAAGACTAGTTTATCAGTCGATCGTGCTAGACAGCGAGCCTATTAACTATGCTTGTCTATGTCTGTGTATCTCTCTCTCTCTCTCTCTCTCCTTCTTTCTTTCTCTGGATTTCTACAGCAAGTTCTTTGATGTACCTACTTTTTGCTTTTCATTCACATTAGTGGAATCATGTTGCGAGTATATTTTAGGGGATTTAGCGACTTTTTACTCGTAGCGGTTCTAAGCGTCAGCATTTACTGAATTCTTGTTTAGAAAAGAATTTTCGAAGCTCTAATTACTCGATTTTAAGAAAGAATCAGCCAGCGTAGCTGGGTTTTCCGCAACCGGTTCCTACGTTCTTTACGGTTGCGCGTGCTGTTCGCTTTAGCTTCGTTCCAGCTCTTACATAGTCGGGTGCGTGCGGGGGAAGTTGACTGACAGATTTTGTGGGATGTTGTTTATCATTCCTCTTTCCAAAATTGTTCGATATATGTAGAATTTTCTGGGTGTAGCTGAAGTAGAAGTAGGTTAATTAATGAATCTATTGTCACTTATTCGCAGGAATGGTTCAGTTTTTTTTTCTTTGCAAAGGGACCCCCCCCCCCCCACAGAAATAAAAAAAATTCTTTTTTGTTTTTTTTTAAATTTTTTTTTTTTTTTTTT
>JARK01001644.1:227081-237171 GCA_000688135.1 Ancylostoma ceylanicum
CCGCCCACTTTCTACGTTTGCCACTATTCTGCCACTATTGGATATGTGTTCTGATCATGCGCCGTTATTAATTTGATGGACTGTGGCTTCAAGTCCTATCATGGCATAATTTGCCTTCTTTAGAGTGTATTTATATTTATTTTTTATATTCATTTTCTGATGGTTGGAGTATGGAGTGACTTTTTTTCAGTCTCGTTTTTTCGAAGAGGAAGAAAGCAGGCAGTGGCATTTTTACAAGGACACCATGATCCAGCTAGTACAAAGCGAAGAGCAGGTTCGAGAAAGCATCGTCGACTCGAAACGACATCTCCGATCTCTGCATAACACACGGCCGAACATGTGAAATGAATTTTGAATTAATTGTATAGTTTTAAGAGATTTGTACACTTCGAGCATATGGGTGTTAACTAGAGAAGACTGCTGTCGTTTATAGTTCGTTTCAGTTCACTTTCATCCTGGGTGTATCACTTATTTGCTGTGCTTCGTCGTTAATCTTTGCTCACATTGCAGCCTTCCCTTATCATCACTTGTAAAGACGATTGCACCCTCAGCACGAAGACTTATTGTGATTATTGAACTGACCGATTTTATCCGTTATTTCCCTAAGTTGTCATATCTGAATGCAGAGCAGAATCCGCGAGAGTATTATTAGAGTTTTCCCTGCTGTTATGCTGTGAATGTTTCCCTTGGGTCTTCAGAACTCCCTTTGTGTATTTACCCATGTTTGGATGTTTATGTATAGATAAATGGCCATATTGCGCTTTCACGAGTCCTTCTTTGCATTTACATTGTTGGGATCATCCATGAGACTAATGCATTGATATCCTTTGATCCGCATCACGAACATATTCTGCCTCAAGCAATCTCCGTATGAGGGTCATTTCACATCTGTCTGCAGTCAGCTGTGAGCTGACCTCGTTGGAAAAAGCGTTAGGACGCTACTCGAAGTTAGAGTCAGAATACAAAAGAAATCCAGCCTCCTAGGTAATGGTGGCTGTCGGCAAGGCGGATTACTTGGAGGTATCCACCGAGTTTGCTAGTGGTATTCGTGTTAGTGTGAGCCACTGGATTTGCTATAAATTTCCCATCATAGTTTTTGTAATTCGGGATGTAGTTTGAGTTCTTTTTTCGTGTGAATCGATATTCTTACTCATCTTCCGAGTCATTCACGTCGTCCCATTTTACCGAGAAGGGCAAACATTGCGTCGGCGCTTAGAAGTGCCGTGTGGAATCCAGATCAAGTCAGCACGGGTGTATGCCAAGAGGAACGACAGCTGGCAGTGGTTGGCTATCATGAATACTTTAGATAGAAGCCTAGGAGATCTTTTTGTGCACCCTTCATCCATTCAGCGTTGAGTGTTTTCTCTGTTGAACAGCTTCGGATAAATAGTGGTCGTCCCCAACCCTTAGCAGCTTTCAAACCTTGCAAGGAAAGTGCAAGAGGCCAGGCTGGCAGATCGGCATGAAATCTATCTGGCGTGAATCCTTGCTTGACAAGGTGCTACAGCATATATTTCATTTTTGCTGCGGGCGCCAAAAAAACAGATATGGTCTGGTAGCGCACACAGGGCCCATGATCTCACATTGTCCGCAACTACGACCACACTTGTTTCCAGCGATGGGAGAACGCCACAGAATTCCTTTTGAAGGAGATGGATGCAGCACGCCAAAATAGAAGGAATGGCACTAAATTCACATTAAAACATTATGAAGTAGGCTTAGAAATCAAGCAGACGTAATTGCGGACAATGTCAGATCATGGGCCCTGTGTTTGCTACCAGACTATATGACCGAGTGGGGAAGGTGCTGAACTGTTAGGCAGAGGGTCGAGGGTTCGGATACCGTCATATGCGTCTGTTTTGCGTTTTTTTTTTTGATTCCTTCTATGTTGTTGAAATCAAATTTAAAGGGCTAGGGCATAAAACGTCACCTTATTGATGCACCAGCAGTGAATGCGATTGTAATGGCTGTACCAGAATCTCATTCATTATCTGCGCATATAGTGTAGTTATTTGTGGATGGTGCGCCAATAAGGATAAGTTTTACATTCCAATCTTTTGAAGCTAATTTCAACAACATAGAGGGAATAAAAAACAAAAATGCAAAACAGATGCACATGACGGAATCCTAACCCTGGACCTTCTGCATAACCCTTCAGCACATTCCCTACTCGGCCATATCTGCTTTTTGGCACAAGGGGCAAAAATTAAATATATGCTGTAGCACCTTGTTAAGCAAGGATTCAAGCCAGATAGGTTTCATTTCGATCTGCCAGCCTGGCCTCTTACACTTCCCTTGTTAGCTGAATATGCTATGCGAAAATGTGCCTGCACAACCATCTACAGGGGGGTGGGGTGGCATGACTTATTGTACAACGTTTGCTGTCTTATTTCTCTGCAGTAGTGATGTTTTGCGCCGTGCTAGATCTCGGCTTTTAGAGCTGGATTTGCTGTTTCTGATTACGAACATGCCCTGGAACTTTGCGAGATGAGGAAAAAATTCTCGGAAACTTTCATTGCAGATTTTTGGTGCCACCAAGTGCACAGATTCAGCCCGCAATCTCCAAGGAAAACAGCTACAGAAACAGTATTTGACGACGGTTTCGGGTGGGATAAAAACTCGCCTCCTGTTCCTGAGGTCGATTGCGAGATGTAGGTCCAAAAGCCATTCGAGATTGGTGTTGATAAGAGCACAGGACGAGGCTGTTCCAAAAGTTGCTTGGATGAGAAAATCAAACCGTAGGTTTCTCGGAGCACAGTTGGCCAATATCCGGACATATTGATGAAACTCTACAACCGTTTTGTAGCATTTTCATCCTAGTTTTTAGATCACGTCTACTCCCTGGCTACGCTCTGTGTTCCAGTGAGAAAAATTTTCGAAAGCAAATTTGGTGTAAATTGGGCATGATTGAGAGCATGGAGTAGCCATAATTTTTCGCTCCCATTTTTCTTATTGTCCGCTGTCACGAGGAAGCCCAGGTATCTTTGCAAAGAGCACTTCTTGCGCTTTAAGAGGCACATGAGCAGTAAACCGCTTTTCAAAGACTTGGTGGATTTTGCAGGAGAAAATGCCACAACAATCCTGTTTTTTCAAAAATTTGTTTCGAGGCCAACTGCTCGGAAGCAGATCCCTCCCAGAAACCCGAGTTTTAGAGAAAGATCTCGATCGTGTAGTTAAGAAGCGAGAGACGCAGCGATAAAAAGATGACGAAGGATTGCACGTGAATTCAAGTGAGGCCTGAAAAGCCACCAAGTGTGTGCACACGATCTTTGCTACATATGAGGTGTATGAATGTACGTTGGTGTTCGCGACGCCTTCATATGTTTTGGTAAATCATTGCCAGTTATAGTTTAGATTATTCATACTTGAATGATTCGATTTGCGAACGAATCACAGCTGAGTTGTCGCCGTAATGCAGTGCTCTCTGCATTCGACCATGGTCACCTCCTGCTGTTGAAGTGATCAAGAGATGGAGGTATGTACGTTCGCTCACAAGCTTCTCATTGTGACAGTTGAGGGATTTCTGACGGAAAAGCCATCAGCAACGTGGTCGCGAGGAGAAGTGCATATGGACGGTTTAGAACTCCCTTGACCGCTCTTGTTGCTAACACTGTGCACGCTATTTTCGAAAATATTTCACTATCTGCAATTCTTCCCAGTTCAACTCTGAGACATTAGGTCGTGATTGATGTGAAGGTTTCTATTTTCATGGAGGTAAAAGGGTCGTAGTAGTGAATAGTGTATTGTTTGATCCAGTCTTGATCACACTGTTCCAGGCGTATACATCAGAGATGAGTGCACGCGAGATCTTCCAGAGTCTGTATGCATCATTGAGATTAACCAGGGTAAACGCGGTAGTGCCCATAAATTCCGTGTGTAAATTTGGAGGTGTTAACAGGTTTACCCTGGGTAGTATTCATGATGCATCCGGGTCCAGATCCCAGATGACGGATGCCGAATAGCGGGTAGCGGCTAAAGGTTGACGGTACATGACAAGCGTCTCTCATCTTGTATTGGTGCGTGCAAAAGTTTCGCGGCAGTTGATGGTAGTCCACCGTTCAACGTCGTTTCGCTCCTTATGGTGGTCATGATATCCTGCAACTTTTTTCATGTATGCTGGTAGCCTTACAGTGTATCCGAAACGACGAGTCCGCCCAAGCGGTCCACATCACAGCCAAATCATTGGTTGATATCATAAAGATAACGATGAAGCGTGATACGCAGACTAGAGATGATGACGTGGATTGCTGGCAAGCGTGGGCGCCTCTGGATCCCCGACCGCGTGGGCGGACTCGTCGTTTCGGATAGACGGTACACGTCTTCTATCCATACCACTTTTTGCTCTGGTTTTTGTCACTGCTTTGCTGTAATTTGGGTNACGTCTTCTATCCATACCACTTTTTGCTCTGGTTTTTGTCACTGCTTTGCTGTAATTTGGGTATAAAACTAATGCTATATGCAGTCAGCAATTTGTTGGATTTGGCTTTATGAATTCAAATCCTGAGGATCAACTAGGGAAGGGACCCATAACATCAATGTTGCGTTTATGGAGGATGTCTTCTCCAAAATTCTAAGGGCTCGAGAGTTCTTAATAACTCACCACAAGATCACCTGTTAGAGGTCGTATTATCTGCTAGTGCTATTTGGCATATATCTAAACCTCTAATGAAACCCGACAGAAAACCTAGCAAAATACGTATTATACACAAAGTGAGTTTTTCAAATATGGATTTTCTCGTGAATGAGTATTTATCTTGGAGAAAATGTGAAGCCGCTGATTTTTGCATTATCAGGACCGGTATCCGGGGCTAAAAGTCTGAATAGCGAATGGGTCAAAAGCTGCGGATAACTGTTGGACGGATAATCGCGTACGGATATTCCGTTCATTGCTACTAAGTGCATATGTGGGGGCGTAGTACCACCTTCTTTTGAATTTCTTCTGTGATTCGACTTTGAATGCTCTGAAGTAGTCGTTCTTGGGAAACAGAACAGAAAGGCTTCGAAGAATTGTCGATTGCTGCGTCAGAAATGTTTTCTATGTTCCTTCCTATTTTCTACCGTATGACATAAATCTTTACCTGTGGAGAGTAATAGATGAATGGAATATCCATGCCCAGTTTTTCAAGTGTCTAAGCTTCTCCTACCTCGACGTGCAAAAAAGAGCGGATTCATTAAGTCTATAGAAATAGTAATTGAAAAACTAGGTCGACCTTATTTCTAGGCTCAGCACAAGCTACTACATATCAGAAGATGGTAAAGGGTATTTCATAATTATAAGAACACCACATTCTTCAACCGTAACTTCATCGCAGTTCAAGCGATCTGGGCCTAGGTACACCATTAAGATAACCCAGAGTAAACATGCCACGACTTTCCGATAATTATTCACCGGTTTCGGTTTTTGTTCGCAAGAATGTTATTCAGAACGCTTCCACATACTCAGGCACTTTTAGAGGACCGCCCGAGCACCCCTTTTTATCTAAGCGGACCAGCCGCGGACCCATCCTTATCTGGACGGACCAGCCGCGCACCCCTTATTATCTTAGCGAACCAGCCGCGCATCCATCCTTATCCTAGAGGACCAGCCGAGCTACCTAAATTGTGGGCGGAGCAGCTGTGATAAGCAATATCATCCCAAGAAGACTTTACTGGTGTTCCATTCTTTTCTTTTGAATCCATGCAGACGCTGAAACCGTAAAGTTTCGTCTACATCATGACTTCGCTCCTCCTTCGCATGTACGGACAGAATTTTCCTCTGTTCCAATGTGATGTGAGTCTTTGTTGTTCTGAACTTTAGATAGAACTTGCGAAATGTTCAATTCTTGGTGATTTACAGGTTTGACGAGAGTGCAACTGCTAGAATCTCCATTTCGAACTTTCCTCTTGGATTTTTCCCAATTAGACTACCAAGCTCCAATGAATTGTAAGTCTCATTCAAGGCCCACTGTGACCCTTGAGTAACCCTAGAGGGAAGCATCCTCTACACTCAAATTATTCTATTTAAGGGAAGAATGAGTCACTACACTTACACAGAGTGTGGGTCCAATTCATGGCTCACATAAGAAGTAATAATGTAAGCGCATCCTCTACATATTTCATTTCTATAATCAATACTTGCATCAATTTTGAACAGGACGTTGCAGCGGCCAACGAAAATGTGGACCGAGGAGAAGGAGATGTTCGATTCGATGGAAAATATTTCTGACTTTGGACTATTAGCATTTGCTGGTGAATTTGCTTGGTGCGAGAATTCGAAGAATTTAGAGAAGAAACTTGCGAGAAGGGCCCCTTCAATTGTGAATCGATCCAATATCATGTGCAATTTTTCGAGCGGAAAAACAAAGTAAAATAAATTTGAATTACAAATGTGATGTCACTGTACTACCTTGCTTTCACACTAAGGATTTACTGGAGTGGAAAGTAGAGACTACCGGAGCTATTCCGAGCTTCTCAAAAAATGCCCGCGGCCCGTCAGATATAGGGTGCTCGGCCGGTCCGCTTTTAATCAGAAGCTGACCGCCCGCGCACCCAATTTCTTTCCAATTTTCATCCCTTACGCGGGCCGTCAAATTTAGGGTGCTCGGGCGGTCCTCTAAAAGTGCCTGAGTAGGATATCATCGCAGATCTTCCCTGGTTGCATCTCTTCTTATGTTCAAATACTTTTTTGAATACTACTCGATAAAGGATGAGTCTTAAGATACTGATGGTAGAAAGAGTGGGTTAGCGCTACGTCAAGGAATAAGTAGTCATTTTCCGCAGAGGATTAGAAACTCTACAACTTGACATTGAATTGCTTCTGGACTGTTGGTTTGAAGACGGTTGACTTCTTTGGCGATTTTTTGAGTATAAATTTTCGGCACCTTTTTCTAAAGATGGAATTGGTAAAGGCTATCTCTTTGAATCCATTTGGGTAACTCTCCGAATAATCTTAAAAAAGTCCTTTGTCTGAGTGGTGGTGATTGCTCTGACAAAGTCCGATCGTTTTGGTGTTCGTGATCTTGTTCGGCGATGAACTTCTTCTTTTCTACATCTGCTGGAGTTTTTCGGTCATGAATCGCCTTTTCAACATCAACATCGCTCCAGCAGTTTAGTTTCCATTTCTTGATTGGAAAAAATTATTTATTTCTTTATTTATTCAATTCATTTCTTAAATTCCAGAAGAATGGGGCTCCACAGAAAGCGCAACACATAGTAGAAAACGGATGAATACATAAGAAGAACTGGAAGGATAGCGGAAAAAGTCGAACTGCTTCAGTTCATGAGATTCTAGCAAAGTAATACCCATCACTGTAAAAATTGTCTAACAACAATTAAATATGCAGTTCAAAATATTCAGAAAGGCGTTAAACCATGCCGTACTCGACTTAAATAAACTATGAACTATGAAGCATGAGAAAATTAGAGATGAAAGACCCTAGCCGTAAAAATAGAAGTGAAAATTCGGTTAAAAAGTAGAAATGAAAGGCTTGCCCCTAATTCTTTGTGATCCTTTGACTTAGAATCTCCAAAATTCTTAGAATTTAGAAGGATATCGTTTGCTAACCATAGCATAGCAGAGACTGCCTGCAGTGGTATGTCTGCACACAGTGCTTTTTTACCTGCTTGAGAATGTACAGTTTTCTGTGTTTTCCATTAGATTATTCCTTCCTGCTGCTTCTCAAGAGAAATTGATTCATAATTCTAAGTTTGCCGAGTTTTACTGCCCAATTTACCCTTAAAGAGATGTCTTTTTGCCAAAAAATCAGTTGTATACACGTGGTTTTGAAATGTTGCACAATGCAGGGCGTGCCCTTTCGCTGCGGTCGGCGACGGCCAGACACTCGTGCTGTGGTCTGTCCTTGTTCCCGCTTGTTGCCAAGGGAGTTCGCCGTCTGGCTCCCCGCCTATCACTTTTCCCCCGCCCCCTGGTTTTGTTTGTGCACTTGGGGTCGATTTTTCGCTTTTCGCTCGCTGACTCATCTGCGATTTTATGGGCGTACTGCGCCATGATAAGGGGTTATCCCCTTCTTCGAAAAAAAATCTTTTCGAAATTTCCAAGCAATTTTTATTCTTCATTTTTTCTGTGATTGTATTCATGTCATTTAAGATTGTTTTATAGGTGATCAATCCTCATTCGATAGTTTATGAAGAAGCAGTTTCCACTGGAACAGACTGAGGAACTCGATGCTGTTGTCAGTTGTTTCGGGGAGGAATTCGTGTCGGTCGACTGGAGTGGCGATGAGCTCAAAGGGGTTATTTCTGTGGTGTTGGAGCCGAGACTGCAGCCAGTCGTGATTTCAGCGACGGATGGAAAAGGTATGCGAGCCAGTAACGATTAATTTGTTACTTCAAGACAATGAAGTGTTGTTGAGGCTGAAAGTGCCTTATATTTCCGTCAATAGCGAGGTGGTATTGAAACGTCTGCGGGCGCATTGCCAATGAGTCACCCGCTGTTTACTCGCTGCCACCTGCGATATGTTCGTTTAACGAGAAACTAGTATTGGAAAAAAACCATGGAGACACGCGATTGATTGTATTCCCTGCAAAAAGTTAATTATCAGAGTAAACGCACGTGATATCGGATGATGAAATTCGCATACTTACCTGAAATAGCTTCCGCAAGAGAAAAAATTTCAGAAAAAAAATCAAAAAATCAGCTGGAAAATCAGTTTATCGCTGTCACCAACAATATTCTAAGCTGGTTCAGACTACCGACAGTTTGAGACGAAACAGCTCTCTCCAGTGGATCTACACTTCCGTCTCCCAGTAGTGTATCCAGCTGAGCAGGCAATGATCGACGTCGATTGCATGTGGATGCCCACTTCAATGGTATGTATTGGTTTTTTCCGTTTTTTTTTCTCATATTTTTTACGTGTCCAACTGTATCCCAAAGAACGAGCCCTGCAATAGAAAACTATTGGTCTCAGCGGGTCTTTTCCTCGTTTCGAAAAACTAAAATTTTCGTTTTTTTTTTCGTGAGTTTAGATTTCGAAGAGAGAACTCTTCCTTTTCCTCTATAGTCCGGTTCTTTGAACCTTTCGCTGATTTTCAGTCTTTTTTGTTTTTATTTCATTTCTCACGATTTTCTCATTCACGTTCCACTGCTCCTCTTTTTCTTTCTTCTCCAATTTTCTCGGTTTTTTTTGGAAGGGTCACTCATTTTCAAGATCGTATGAAGTACTATCCAGGAGGAAATCACCGTTCAAAATTTCCTCATAAATTGTTTCTAACAATATGTTTCTAACAAGTAAAACTTGGAATTTCTTATTTCGGCGAAACATGTAGCTCTCCACTAGGGATGATTAAAATTATTTACACCTCCATTGTGCTTGCTGATCTCCATAAGATTTTTTTTGTGGAAGGAGGTCGAAATCCTGCACTTTGTAGTACTCAAATTGAGCTACTGAGTGATTTCCATTGGTAGGATTTTAACAAAGACGAACTTTTCTCAGCAATAGATCCATATCTAGCAGAGCACTTGTGCCTACAAGCAATATCCTGGCATCTCCGGAATTTAACCGAGAACACTTTAAAGTTAACCTCCTTGGGCATTTCAACCATTCGGTCAACCTATACGCAGATCGATATACTTCGGATGGGATAAAAATCGAATAATTTTGTAACTTTAATAACGATCCAGGAAACAATTTAAACCTCCAGATATTTGAGAATGAGAAAGCCCCAAAGCTCGTCTTCTCTTTTGTACAGCGCCACAGTGATCTCTAATCTTAGAACATTAGAATTTTCCATTCATTCGAAATATACGATATTCGAAAGCAAAAATATTCGATTTCGAATAAATCGAGAATTTGAATGTTCTAACATAGAAGACCAATACAATGCTGCACGAAAGAGAAGAAGAGCACTAGGGTTTTTCCATTCTCGAATATCTAGATGTTTGAATTGTTTCCTAAACTGTTACCAAAGAAACAAAATTATTCCATTTTTATAAGGTCCCAAGTATAGAAACTATTCACACAGCTGTCCCGATGTTCACATTCTCTCTCTCTCTCTCTCTCTCTCTCTCTCTCTCTCTTGATGGTTTAATACTGAAGGCGAACCCAGCGACACCTACGATCGAGAGATTTTTTTTTGGGGGGGGGGGGGGGGG
>JARK01001645.1:7967-31284 GCA_000688135.1 Ancylostoma ceylanicum
GGGAGGGGGGTGGGGGGGGGGGGGTGAGAAAAAGTTGAGTGGGGCTTCCACCATTTTGCAGACTCGGATGGAAATAAAGGTAATAAAAATATTAATTATTGTTTAGAATTGATTTCTGTTAATCATTGTATTTAACAAATAATAAAAATTACTTCAAATATAGTAATAGGATTAAACAACTGAAAATAGACTTATGTGAACATTTTAAAATAATTTTATGAAGTAATTTCTGGATTTTTCATTTCCAGCTTGAGCAAAATTATCATATATCCCACACAAAAGCACTTGTTTTCAGATTTCCTCCGCGAAGTCACCCTCCTCACTCGATGATGAGGGAGAATGATCTGTGCGGACTCCCCTACGTCTTATATTCGAATAACTTCTCATTAATTTTTCTCGTTTTTTTTTTTCGAATTTCTTTGTCAATTCCGTCCCAATTGTAGTCAAACCAGCTCCGGCTGGTGCAACCCCTAGTGATATACGAGCATCTCGCAGCTGATCGTTGGTTCAAACCGCATACTCCCCAAAATATCAGCATCTCAGCTTCTTGCGTGTATGATTTTCATAATATATGTATTCTCGTTCGTTCCATTGTTGACCTTCTTGTTTTCTTTGCTTAAATTTCTATTAAGGAGTATGCGGGATCTCTGCTAGTGTATTAGGATAATAAATTCAGTATTTATTTGTTGGCCAGTGAACGTGCATGAGTATTTCCTGCATAGATAAAGCTTATTGTGATAGTGAATGGTGTTTCGTGTCTTCGCAGAAGTAAATTTCAAAAAACTAAAACAAGGGGTGAATTCAAACATATCCTAAGAGTAGAGCAATAACGGGTGCTGTAAAAGTGTTCATACTGAGAAAGACTTTTTCCGCTTTCTTTTGATGGCGACCATGCCCAGTGACCCATAATGACTAGTTTAATTTTCAAGGTTCTCGTCTACAAGAAAAGCATAAATGCAAACTTAGAACTTGGACATTAACTTATCGAACGATGAAGTGTAACTTGCAATTATTTGGTCTACAGATGTGTTATACCATCCCAATGAAATTTACGGATCTCAGAAAGAGGCTCAGGGACATTCTATTTCTTCTAGAACAGCTGCTTCTGACGGAATTATGCAGAATTACAAAAAGATGAATGTGTATCATCGGGAGGGAAAACGGGGCGTTGCCAAGCGACTCTGATTGGTGCATTCGGGTAGCCCGTCAAGCCCACCTTTTAGAACTCGATCGACATCAATCCCATAACACATGGTCTATTTGTGCTTAGCGCCCGGAAAGATAGGTGCTATTTATGCTATTTATGCTTATGCTCCAAGATTCCCTGGCACGTACAGTGATTCAACCTGCAGGCATGTGCATCCATGGACAGTAGAGATGGCGAGAGAGAAATCCATGCCTCACGGCTTCCTCATGAGTTTTTGTTATGGATATGCGTATTTCCTTGATCAACTTCCTTGGTAAGTTATATCTCACGGCTAATGTCCTTTGAAGACAGGGACGGCCCCACGCAGCTGCCTTTGAGTAAATCAAAGCTGCAAAAGAGAACAAGTTGAAAAGAACAATAAGAAGCCAAATCTTATTTGAAAGGATCTCGAAAGTTAGAAAAATGAAGATAATTCTCTTAAGAAGTGATATTTGATGCGATCTTTACATATTATGCATGATCCCGTTCTAAATATTATACTTCGCACATAAGAACAACACCAGGAAGGAAGCTAACATGTTCACCATCGGTACTCCATTTACCCTGTCTCAGAAAGAAAAACTCGGGGAAAATTAAATGAGAATTTTTCTTTCCGAGGGATTACTTTACATCGGATGCCACCAATATTTTCACGCCACAATTCACTTCTATTAGTTCCACGATACTTAAATTACACAAACGCCTATAGGACGAAGGCAGCGTTGTGGTGCTGCGCGGAAATCGCGATCATCTCACGCAATAACTCTGGGTGATCCAGGGGAGGTTGAGCGGGTGAGCCCGCGCCATTCTCGGGTCACCCGGTGTGTACCTTCAGCTGGCCCGCTTCACCTGCTTTCTGGAACACTTGCTTTTTCTTCTAGCCTCCAGGACCTCATAACCGTATTTGTCATATCCAACTGTTTGGGTCCCGGGGAGTACGGGCTGACATCGGGAAGTGGCTGCCATGTACTCATTGGGAATCCTCGAGGTTGAAGGCTCGTCCACACTCCCCAGTAACGGAATCGACTTCATCCACTCTCCCATCTTCCCTCAAGCGTCCCCTTCGCAAAGTTGCGTACCTCTGTCAAGTTTACATTCCCCTCTAAACACCTGGAAATTCCATTTTGACGGAAGACCGCCAAGTCCTTGTGGTTATAGTAATTGTCTTGATGCTGCTCTTCTTAGAAGTAAGCAGTGACCCAAATTAGCATGACCGATAACTTTAATGCAGTCACTATATGGTAGTTTTTGTGAAGAAAAATTTGAAGTTTACTCACTGTTCACCCAGTTTTTCTACAATTATTTGATGGCGAGAATAAGCATACACATCTACGACAAACCGTGGGAAATGCTTAGCTAAAAGCTGGTTTTTCAAGCCTCAATTGATGACTTGAACAAGTTCCCTCGGGTTACCCGGTATTTTGGCATGAAGTTGAGAAGATCCCTCGGCTCACGCTGTGAAACCAAAAATTTGCTCGGGTCGCCCGGTAGAAGTACATACCCAAAAATATTGTCTTTCCGGTGTCCCGGTAGGGCAGAAATTCCTCTCTGGTCACGCGCAGTTACTGCCTGAGATACAATTAGTTCCTGTGCAAGAAAAAGGCTGTGTTAGACGTGTACCTACCGTCAACGAAATAAGATTGCTGCTCAAGGTACACATAGAATGAATACAACTTTCATAGCAAGTCTACGATATCGATGAATCCTAACCGTTAGAGACAATTTTGGGCAACTTTTCAGACGAATTACCTTGCGAAAGTAGGGGTGAGCTACTCAGTTCAAAGGATCGAGGGAGAACTCTAACCGCTCTTCTGCTGTGCTGAATATGCATTTAATAATTACAATGCAATTAGATCAATTTGTTGAAGATCGAAGCTCAGACAATGTGACTGAAAGTCTGAAAATCTCCGTCACCGAATTAGTGGTGAGACTACAAATGTTACAGTGGGTGTCGACTGCGGTGACCCGTCTGCGGCCTCGAAAAGCACGCGGCGCGACCGCACCGCTTACGCAAGAATCGTCGCCGCAATGGCGTATCTGCGTTTTCTTGATAGTTGTTCATCACATTTGATGATAACTAACACGAAAACTAACTGACTATCAAGAAAACCCCATAATTTGATGTCGCGGAGAGGATTCTCGCCCGAGCGGCGCGGTCGCGCCGCGTTCATTTCGAAGCCGCAGACGGGTCACCGTCATTGACGCCCATTGTAGGTGTAATCGTCAATTTTGGTCCATAAATGCCGACTCTTGACTGCGAACAAACTAAAATTGGTAATAATTGTAGTGAACGGGTACCTCTGTAGTAAAATTGCATGTATATTCAGCTTTGGTCATTCGAAAAAGTGCGAGGCGCTGATTTCGTGTCCCTTTACACGAATGCGCAATTGAAAGTTCGTTTTATGCCACGAGAAGGCGACCAATATATTTACTATGCAAAAAAGTAACAAAGATCATCAATGTGCAGATCAAATAACAAGGCAACCAACGAAGATGAAACCGGAAGGTAGTTACATCGTAGAAAGTGACTCGTAATACGGCAAAATGAGCAAACGTATCACAAAGAAAATGATCAAACAGAACGAGGAATACTAGAGAAAGTCAACAGTAAACGAGCAGTGTTTTAACAAGAGTAAATCTGTAAACAAAGTACAACAGATTCGCGTCTCCAACTCAATTGACTCCGAGTTCCTCTCCATCGAGAAGTTGCCTCCACTGGTGTCGGTTGAGGTCAAGAATGTAAGGATGAAACATTGCCAACATAGATGGTGGCACGCAGCAACGCATACTACCTGAATTGAAAGAGAACTTAGGTGAAGCTGAAAGATACATTATCAACTTGTAAAACACTATTCCGGAATGAAGTTAAAACATCCATAAAGCAAAAGATTTAACCTTTTTTGGGAAGTAGCTCATCCAGCATTGTCAGGTATGATTCGAAACTACCAGGGATGTCCTCGGAGTAGTTCTAAAATATAGGCATTAGTCTAGGATGCTCAACGGAAAACACTGAAAAAAAAAATGCTGCAGGAGAGTGATCGTGTTTTGCTTGTTGAGAAAGAGAAGAAATTCCTGGTCTTATGACTGTTATGGCTTTCCATTCAATTTTTTCAACCTTATTTATCATTTTTGACTTTCTTTACTAATTTTTCATGCTAGTCGGTCCTCTCATCTACTGATGAGCCTCAAGAGGAGCGATTGTTGGAAATGCTTCGTCTATAAATAGTTGAAGCAGACCACTAGTTCTGGACCTATTACCCACCATAAACGTTTTAACTTTTTACTCACTGAGAAACGGGCGCAGGAAGTGGGGCCCACTACTTGGTCTTTAGATCTAAGAGAGGTCACTCAATTTTATGGCAATGCGATATTTTGAACGTGTTTTTCGCACGCATAATATTTCCACTTCCAAAGAAACAAGTAATCTGATATGGATAATAAAAACACTGCAAAAGGAAGGATTTCCAACAATATAACTTACTGGTTTAGTAAACACAGCAACTTGATGACCACTTCCTATCTTGAACTGGAAGAACATCACAGACAACAATGCAATAACGGATGCAGAAAATCGGGAAAAAATGAATGGTATTGACGGCTCAGACCATACCAATTCCAGCTGTTCTATCCTCTCGTCCTGAATTCAAGTAACTCTACCAATGCTATTGTAACACTTTGCAATTACAGTACTATTCGATTCGATAGTGACGTACCCGAACTCCACTGAGGAAGCCTTGCAATATGAAGAGCCAATCTTTACTTGATGTCAATTTGGAGGCATCCACAACCACGTTTCCAAGCATTTCCAGCGACTTAGCGTAATGACTTGGCTCATGTGATGAAGTAGATGTGCATAGGTCGATGATAGTCTGCATTAAAGGGATATAAGAACCAGACAGAAGCGCCAGAACATAGGTAAAAACAATTTGATCACTATCCCATACCTCAGATTTCCAGTAATGCAGACATCGCAGCAAAATAGGAGGAACAAATAGAGAATGCCTAATCTGCGTGCACACTGGACCTAGCACCACAACCTTAAAAAATAATGGGAATTCTAAACCGATAAAATGTGAACACAATTCAAAAGCCAAATTCATACCCTCTCATGAACAAGCTTATATCCTTCCCATCCAAAGAATTCTAACTCATCCTCAGCAAATTCTACTTCAACTTCGTTTTCACCCTCTTCAAGCTCACCCATGAGATCCTCTCGGAGCTGAAAAAGAATAAATTGTAAAGAAGTCATTTTCAGCCAAAGCTGCAAACGCACAAATATCCGCAGGTGTTCCAACGCAGAGTGCTCGTCATTAATGCACCGCAATCTTTCCACATAATTCTTTCCAAACATGTCTATCCAAGGCCGTTCTAGTGCTTGCTGGTTCAGGTGTGACTCTCTGGAAAAAGGATGTTTTAAAATACATTCTGGTCGTCAAGGGTATGAAAAGAACATTTGGCACCTTGTTGGAGTCGAAATGAACTTCGTAAGTGCTCTCTTGTGGAACTCGCTAAAGATTCGATCTCGATAAACTCCAAGCTCCTCCTGTATTAAGTAAGGTAAGCGAATTAACGAAGGGAGGAAACACAAACAATTCGGAATAGCTGAAACATGAAAATACCTTAGAAATGGCATTGTAAGTCGATAAATTCATCTCAATGTATTTGCTTTGCAGCCTCGAGAAGTATATTTCACAGTTAATTAGAGCCTAGAAGTAGGTGCCTGAAGAAGTAACAATAAATAAGAAAATCTCACAGACTTACAGCCTCTGCCTTGGTTTGCTCTGTCACCTTTGCTCGATCGCCACGAAATCTCAAACAGATCAGATACCTCTGCAAAAGCACAATCAGAAAACTTCAGACACCATTATACCGGTTTATCTAATGAAACGGCTTTGTGTTGCCGTGGTAGACAACTATTGGAAAAGCGACTTCCAATAGATGAGCGCTGCCCGACTTCAACCAGCAAAATTCGGCCCAAAGCGCACATGCTGTCAAGCAAGCAGCTCCACCTATAGAAGTCATACACTGTACAAGGGGTGAAGTACGAACACTATTTTCGGTAAATACGAACGTGACTTTCGCGACCGAATCATCCAATAATCATCCACCCCATCCCGCTTCTCCCCAGCAGAGTTTACATGATTAAAGATTTTGTGCGAGAATAGGTAGAGTGGAGCAAACTTACCTCATTATTTCCTCCTTTACTGCTCATAGGTTTGAAAACATATACGTCATCAAAATATGAAGCAATATTTTGTATCAGCGAACGGGTCTCCGGCAGAAACATCGTGTATATCTAGAAAACTCAACGGCTTAATAATGTGCACTGTGCAATTAATAGAAAAACTCCTACCTTAATCACTAATGATCCAAAAAAGGTGAGTAGCTTTTTTGCTGCTTCGATCTCAGCTTCAAGAAGGGGCAATATGGCGGATTCTTGTTCTTCTGGGGCATCCTGGAAGGCATCAACGCGGGCAGTTATAGAGCCATTAGCGAAACAAATAAGACTAAATGTACGATCTCACCTGTGTATACAAGCTTCCATCAGCGGTGACTAGATCAAAACCACGATGAAAGGAGAGAAAGTTTCGATAGCGTTCATCCCACTGAAGGAGCAAGTTACTACTGATGAGAAAAACAGGGATAAAATAGAAAGCTTACACCTTGCAAATGTCACCGCTGTCGTCGTCACCAAAATACCATTGCTCTGGATGTCTTAGAATTAGATCGTCGTCAAGCAACATATCACAGGCATTCGTATCCTCATGGTGCGGATTCAAACAAAAAAAAACAAGTGGAAGTGTGCACAAGTCTCTCAGATCTACCAAACAATCCAACCAAATTCAAAGAAATAAACGAACAACATTGGAGTACAGTTAACATTTCAAAATTTCCCCCAAAATTTCGGTACGAACCCAGTATGATTGAACATTCTACAGACACTTCCAAACTTTTCGAAAGATCATCTAGCAACTATAGAAAGAGGCCGTCAAAGCCTTTCATTCCAACATTTATTCCAAATGTAACGGAAAGCCACGTGCACTCAAAATGAAGGATGGTATCCCTTATCTCCCTCTTTCTTTCTTTCTCTCTCTCTCTCCATCTCTCCCCGAGTAGAAACATCAGTGACTGCCCCAAGTATAGGTGGAAAAAGCTGATACAACCGTGAGTGGTATCGGACGGCGAAAATTATGGGGACGAATTTCACTTGAACTTTTGAAAATCTGCAGTAGGCGTCTATGGCGTAGAACCCGGGAAACACACGCGGCGCGACCGCCCCGCTCACGATGGAATCGTTGCCGCAGTGGCGAATCTGTATTTTATTGATAGTTGTTCATCACGTTTGATGCTAACCAATAAGAAAACTAACTAAGTATCAAGAAAACCGCATAGTTTCTTGCCTCGGAGAGGATTCCTGCTTGAACTGCGCGGTCGCGCAGCGTGCTTTTCAAGGCCGGTGAAGGGCCACCGTAATCGATGCTCACTGTACTTGCAGAAATATCACAGCGAAGAACATGGTAACTGCTGTCACTGTTCCTCAAAACAGGGAAAGGGACAAGATCTCAAACTCCGCGCGTTCCACTAAGACTACTAAGTTGAGTGAACTAACAAACAGCTTTCCGAGTCGCACCGCCAATTCCCCACACCACTGACCAAGCTGAATTGAACAATCCAAAAAATGTACAGAAAACAACATACGAGTTAGCTTGCCAGAACCATTCCTTTTTGGGATAAAATGTACATAGAAAACGATCTAGTGAAGAAACAAAGTGTCCAGGAGCTTCACACAGATGAATCGAGCTGGAAGGACTGTAATGAGTGAAGCGCCTGCGACAACATGGTGCAATAAGCAGCTCACTGAAGCTGTCCCAGCCTAGGATTCACCAAACGATATCTGCGAAGAATCTCGAGAAATTTGCAATAGGCTTGGCTGGTTCCTGGGCAGTTGTACTGGTCTCTGAATTGGTTTAATACTTGGGAGAATTACAATTATTGATAGTAGCATATTCAAACCAGAGAATTTCCAAGTAATCGTACCTGAGCAGCTTCGGAGCCATCGAAAGAGGATGTGTGTTCTGAGTATGTAATCTCCATCGCCTCAATCCATCGTCATCTTTCGTACAGACACGATTAATTTGATCCTTCAATTAGGCTATAATGGTAATAAATAGTACGATAATGCTGGTGTGGCAAAAATCAAGGCTTACCTTTAGACCGTTGATCTTATGCTGGACGTTTTTCAAAGAAATCGGTTCGGTATCGGTGCCTTCGGACCATACACCTTCATGACGAAGACAATACTAAATACGAGTAATGTTTTATAATATTTGAAAGTCTTCGGGAATATATGACCACAACAACCAGGCACCAAAGAACAACAGAAATCCCAATGCAACTCACTTCTCTATCTATTGACAGTGATGGATCAAGGAGAATGCGCTCTTCATCGTCCATTGAGGAGCTTGAAGCAAAAGTGATCTCTCATAAAAATATTGTACCAAACTCGGTACGAAACTGTCACCGAAACAGGAAATGCTCATCAACTGCAGCTCCTTCGCGTCGCGCCGTCAAATATGGTGTGAGCTGTGGATCTAGCACAAAATGCGCCAATATTTACGGTTTAAAGGCAGCACTCACGGAAATTTTTGCGTTGAAGACTCCGTTGAATTTCGAGGTTTCTGGGGACGATGAACTCATATTCAGTGATGGAACAGCGTGAAAAACGCCGGGTGAAAAGGGAGTTGGGGGGGGGCCACCTGCTGGAGACAACAGAGATGCTTTTGACATGTCGCACTTGTTCTAACATGCTGAGAACAGGGATTTCAGATGGAGTAGGTCTAATTAGGAAGCGCAGAGTCTTTTTGAACAAGTTGAACAAGTTTGAACTTGTTAGTCCACTGATGTGTAGCTAGGAAGAGTGGAAACTATGCTAAAATGCCTGTCTCCAATTTTTCGGTTCTTTTTTTCTTTTCTGCTCTGATTTTACTTTACTACTAGATTAGCTACCTCTACTAAGCAGTTTAGGCATAAAAAACTAGCCTAGATAGCAAATGCGACCACTTTTCTGGGGTGCCCCCCCCCCCCCAACTCCCTTTTCACCAAACGCCGGAAGACGGGAAATGATGTCACCGTTTTCTGCACGTCCAAAGCGCAGACGAGTTTTCCGCTGAGGGTATATGTGCGTAACGCCACGAAATCCTGTGCATTCCATACACTACACTGTACACTATTCCATACACTACACTAAACACTCCGCTAGAACACTGGTCGCATAGCAAGTCAAGAACGTTAACTGGCGCGACGGACACCAAAATGGCCACGCTCGCATTCTTGTCCACGGCAGTATCTCCGCAGGAAGGCGGTTATTCTTTGTGTTCAACTTACTGTTGTGATTTACTAGCAGTCGGCTACACGGTAAGCGACTCACCTCAACAGGTAAAGTTTCCGTGAGTGCTGCCTTTAACATCTTCAGTCACTCGTTGAGAGAACAACTATTCCCTTCTGCCAACCTATAGCCATGTTCAGAACTAACTTCTTCACGGATAGAGCCGGCCCAGCTTTTGTTTGTTTGATTGAGAACGTGGAATTCACAGGGTCCCTACCCGGCTTCAAATGGAAAAAAAGAATGGAAGAAGTTTTACTCCAACTATAGTTCTTCTTATGTTAGTTGTACTCTCGGGAGCATGTTTTATTTTGGATGCTATGTAAGTTGTTTTCAGTGATTTGCCTACCCGTGATATTTGAATAAATTAGTGAATAAATTAATGAAGTTTCCGTGCATTATACAGGAAACCCCAAACGACTAGGTGTAACGGGACGGGTGCCGCAGCGCGGCTCTCATTGGCAGAGACACAGAGGAAACTCGATACGTGCCAGCAGCACGCTGCGCTGCGGCACTGCCCATCCACTTGGCCATTTGGTGCTACTTGTATGTCCGCGTAACATGGTTACCATGAGTCAATTCGCGAAATGTTTTTTATTCAATTCCGCTCTTATGAAATCATCGATGACAACACCGCAATAAATTATCACTCTTGTATTATTTTTGCGAAACCAATTTGTTCATTGCCAATGTCATAGATATTACAATACTCGCGAAGGAACGGGCCACCGAGAATCCATTGCGGTCCATGTGCTGTGTTCAGAATCGGCAAGAATGACAGCATACAAACAGTCGCGAATACGTGGGAGAGTATGTTCTTCGCAGTCAATGTATAGATCTTCTCTCCTATCGTGAGGTTAACTGCTATTTTGGTGTCACAAAGGAGGTAGTAGATATCGTTGTTGGAGTCGTACTGTAACATTTTCCTTTTAATTTCGTTTATTACTGGTTTCTCTGAGGTTTAAAGAAAGTGTCCCAGCTTCTCCATTGTTCTCAAGGCCTTTTTATATACAAAAGTGGAAATTTTCCGAGATGGTTCTCTGCAACCACCGAGAAAACCAGCTGGGACACCGCCCTTGAACGCAACGAATTGAACAACTCCCGTGCACTCTTAAGGGCCTCAGAGTCGTTTTTGAGGTTTCTTCATGGAAAGGATTTCCGGAAGCTGCTGGTCACAATGATATACGTGATTCCATTCAAAACTGCTGAGCAAGCCGTCTTGTACCCCAAACTTTTGAAGAGCTTGTGGGCGGAGCCAAGGGGCGGGGCCAAATGTGAGGACGACGTTTCTGAACGATGAAATTTTAGTAGCGCATCTTCTGTGAAGGATCGTACTTCTCATGAAGTTCCACGTCACACACTCCTTAACAGCATGGGAGAAGCGCTCCACCTCCAGCGTGACCAGTATGGTGCAGAGATCTCGCAGCCCGCCTTGGCTCCGCCTACAAGCTCTCAAAAATAAGGTCCAGAAACCGCTTTTTTAACAGTTTTGAGCAGAATCACTTATGCAGTTGTGACCGTTAGCTCCTGGAGATTCTTTTCATGTGGAAATCTCCTGTGAGTGACTGTGCCTCTAATTTAAAGGCAGCATCCACGGAAAATTTCGTTGCGAACGTTCTGAAACTTTTGAAAAACCCAGGACTTGGGGAGTATATTCGCCACACAATCCGCACTGGAAGCGTCCTTTTACCTACTTACAACAGGATCGCCTAGGTTTAGACGGACCTATTTATCAGCTGATTGTACGTGTTTTCCCTGTTTCGTTTCCGCAGTTAGAGCACCGAAGTCTTTTTGGAGCGCGGAAGAGATCGATTACCAGCTGATCTCTTTGTCAAACGTTGTCCTTTTCGAAGGAATTCCCTTGTCATGCTTTCAGAATTGTGTAGTTTCCTGTGATCCTTCCAATTTTTTTTTGTTTCTGGTAGCTGCGGTCGTTTCCAGTAGATTTTCACAGTAACTATGATTGTTTCACTTTTGTTATCGCTAGTTTCTGGCGAATTTTCAGTTTTCTTCCTTTTCTTTTCTCCTGGGGAATTCTACGATGTCTGTTTTCTCAGGTGACATCTTTTCAAATTGCTACTAATTTTCCAATAGTTATTTCTTTCGCTGCGGTTCAGAGAGGGGGGCATTTCATGAGAAATATCTGATTTCGCAAAGATCCGCCTGACGAAAAAGACTGCCTTATCGATCTTTGGATACCGGGTCTCATCCATGGCTCGCGAAACTCGGCCATATCTGTTAAAGGCTACTTGATTATGGAGCTTTAGAAACAGTTTTTCCAATGCTAACGTGAACTTTTGTGTTTAAGAAAGTGTTAAGCACTTTCGATACCTACGAAATATGCTCAGATCCTGAAGTCGAAAATTTCCGTGGGTGCTGCTTTAAATGAAACGATTATAAAGGTGACAAATGGAACTATTGGTTACCTGCGCTCCATACTCTTTTGCTATCTTCTCGATAATGGGAGCAGGAGCTGCAATAAACGAACTCCCCGTGTCGGACATTGCTTCCCAACCAATGTTAGAGGAGTATTTTTTGGATTGAACTGCTTTCAGCTGGAATACAGAAAGAAAAATAATACTTTGCGTTGTTGCATAACAGTTGTTCACTATTTCTAACACAGTTTATAAAATCTCTCGGTATATAGTCTTTCCAAAAAATACTTGCCTCCCGCTAAACTGCGCGTCGACTGAGCCACGTCGCAGCACGTATGATAATGCATAGGAGGCGCGGCGCGGCTTAGCAGACGGGCGGTGGACGCCGGAGGCAAGTATTTTTTGGAACGACTAAGTTGTTGAGGTGCCATGCGGCCTGCAAATGGTAGTTAAGCGCGGCGTCAAAGACATCAGTCGCGAGATTTTAACCTACAGTCCTTCTCAAAAAGATAGACTGATTGCGCGTCTGCACCATCGCGGCAGGGCCCGAACGAAGGATGCGGAGAGAGCATGCCCTAAGTGAGAGGTTGAGTAGGTCCCACCGCGATGGTGCAGTCGCAACACTAAGAAACCGCACGCGCAATCCGTCTATCTTTTTGAGAAGAACTGTAGGCAGGTGTTTTCTTTCAACAATTGAAATGCTCGCATTGTTCAAGCTTGTGGCTCTGGATCGAATGAATGGCGTCATTGAACACCCGAAGAAGGCTGCTCTCAATTACCATAGGCGGGCCCTCCGCGCACGCGCCGTAGGCTCGACACGCTTCAGTAACATTCAGCGGAAACATTTCATGGTCTACACTTGTTAAAATATTTGTTGTCATTTCTTGTTCTAAAAACTTTTCAAGCAATGCGTTATTTTACTCACCCGGAATTGCCAATAGCTTGCCGATGTCAACCGTTCGTACGTAATTGCCTCCTCACAATGGTCTCGATCTATGCCACCGTATGTAATGTGGCCGCCATGAACACCTACTTGCTCTAAATTTGATTTGCACCACTGATTTTAATAGACGTTAGTGCTCACGTTAATTGAAGGAAATTTGCAAGAGTTACGTCCCGATGTGTAGAGAAAAGCTTTGAAGTGATCAAACTTAAAAGTGACAGATTGTTCCTTTTTTCAGTGTCTATTTTTTAAAGAACATTACGTTTTAAAAACAATAAAGTAAGACAGATAATATCATTTCGGTTTAGTTCCAGATAGATCGACTACTGATGCCATTTTCATTGCCCGTCACGCTATGGAAAAGTACCGCGAAAAGAATAAGCCGTGTCATATCGCATTTTTAGATTTAGGGAAGGCGTACGATAAGGTACCACGAACAGTACGTTGGAAAGTAATGAGAGGACATGGCATACCGGAATACGTAGTGAAGCAAGGGTGTAGTCTTTCTCGAAAAGTAGATAGATACCGTGGTCGCGGCGGGACCTGGACGAGGGACGCGAAGAGAGCATGCCCAAAGTGAGAGGGTCGAGTAGGTCCCTCTACGTTTCTGCAGTCGCGACGCTGTGAAAATGCACGCGCAATCCGTCTATCGTTTCGACAAGAACTGTACGCAGTGCGTGCCCTTACTCGTACTACGCGCAACAATTCACCAATGATCAGCTCTAAGTTCGTTTCTCTTCATAATGGTCCTTGACACAGTGGTGAAGCATCTCTTGGAAAGATCCTCGTTCACCCTGTTGTATGCCGATGAAGTGGCACTTATTGCGGATTCGAGAGCCGAACTACAGCTTAAGATCCACAAGTGGCAGTTAGTGCTCGCTGATGCGCGGCTGAAGTCGGTTGAACATGAAGAAGACTGAAGTCATGAGCAGTATCGAAGAAGATGGTCACGTGTGGGACGCGAATAAAACTGTTTTCATGCAAACGAAAGGATTTCAGTACGTGGGAAGTGTTCTCAGCGCACACGGAACTGTGCATGCTGAGGAAGGATTAATTGGCTGAAATGGAGGAAATCGATTGACATTCTCTGCGACCGAAGTTGCTCAGAAGCGCTGGAATAGAGTGGTGTTAACATAGTTAGTTAATCAGGAGTGGTTACCTCAGGAGTACTGTTTTCATACGCATTCTTCTGCTAATTTTTTTTCTGAATTTTCACCACATTTTCCTTTCTAATTACTCAATATTGAAATTAGCCACTGTCACCGTCGAACCTAGAGGTGCAATAGGAAAAATGAAAAAAATTTAAAAAAGATCAATAGCTTGAGCAAAAGCTTGGCTCAAATATCTTTAATTTGCATCACCCATTTGCATTAATTGAGAACAGTGACTTATGCTGTTTTGCACGATGGTGATTTTACTAAATAACCGCGAACCTCCGACTCTCTTGAAATAAGCCGTGAAAATGGGCTGATCAAAGAGTTTGAGGTCGATGGCTCGAATCAGAGGAGGAGTGAAGCCGTCGATGGCTAGGCTTTTGAACGCTAGTCCAAGTATGCCCTCAATGTGTGTCTGAAATAGTATATTTAACCTAGGATCACAAATGGGATACCTACTGAGCAATTAAATTTGAAGTATTATAATTTGGACAGAGAGAATACTAAATGTATCGTGTGCTTGTCTAAACATGAGGACCACCGGAGGCCACTCACTGGACCAAAAAGAGGCGCGATTCTTTTAGCTTGTCCGAATACTGTACCCGGCACGATGAGCTGTTCCGTCTCCTCGGCGCCGAACCGAATCGTGTCATTCCCGAAGAAGCCTTCAACGCTGCTCCCCATGTACTGAAAATATTCTTGGTCCAACAGCGCTGCTCTGTAAGATAAAAGCAAGAGCAAAGTGGGTGAAATAATGAAAGATATCAAATAATCATAAAGCTTTTTTTTCTTCGAGCTTACGTCTATTTCCCATTTTCCATCCGTTTTCACGTATGTGCTAGATCTCCCCATGTCGAAACGACGTTTCCCGTGGCACGGATTTTTCGCCTTAGGATCTTCCGTTCTTCTGCAGCATGATTTATCCTCACAGAAGATCTCGCAAATTGCTTAAAGAGCAAATAATCTCAGGAATTTTGAAAACTCGAAATCACTTGCGCGTTCCAGTCGGCACTTGATTAGGACCTATAATGTTTTTGTTATACACCAACGGCGCACAGTGTTTAATGTTTGTTGGCGACCTCAAACTCTCCTGTACAAGCAGAATACAGCGTACCCGAAACGACGGGACCGCTTACACGGTCAGGAATCCAGAGGCGGCGCGCTAGCGGCTTTGATTGTTCGAGCTATTACCTTTGTATTTGATTGTTTTTTAAAGATATTTACGCTCTTTTCCACCACTATACTACTTTTACTACCATAACCTTTCCATTCGGTGAGTTTCTTCACTAGTGTTATTCCAGACAGCTAAAGCCGCAGCCGCGCCGTCTCTGGATCCTTAACCTCGTTATCGGCCATGACCTATCAATAAAAAGTATACTGTCTTTTCTGTGCAATGGCTCATCCTTTTGTCCTGTTCCGAATATTGCTCTACGATTTGATCTCCAGCTACTCGTAGAACAAATTGAAAGACTCCAAATCAAACTTACTGGAGGAATTTTTACCTGGGCAGGTGTTTTTCACACTCTTTATAAGAGGAGATCACAGTGTTTTGGTAGCACATCAGAACTCACAATCAGAAAAAAGCTGAATTATTATTAGGGTGTGAAACTATGGATGCGAGCTGTTTTCTGCCTCCTACTGTGTGGGGACCGGTAGGATGTGGTTCCGCCTATGGAAGAGGGGTTCGCCGTGGCAAAGTATTGTGAAGGATACCAGGGTAAGGGTTCGCCGATGGAGGAGGTAGTTTGCTGCGTCTTATAAGTGTGGGGAACGCCAGGAAGTGGGATCACAAGTGGTGGATAGAACTAAAGGCATTCAACTCACGTCCGAAATCACATGATGAAGGTTCACACACTGTAGGTCTTACCGGCCAACTGTTACAGGATTTGTCAGGAACCCACAAGTTAGCAGAACCAGTGTCCAAAACCACCTGCATTATTTATAACGATATCAACTCAGGACCCAAATTCAGTGAAATATGTATACCACGAACGCGAAAAGTCTGCGCAGGAGTTCCAATGGTGATCTCGCCAAGGTACTCAACATCTCCGTAGCTGACAATCTAAAGTAAATCATTGTTACGCAGTCATGAACAGAAAAATGGAAATTTAGCAGTTCAAGTGAAGGAGGCGTTCACCACGAAATAGGTTCCATAAAATTACTTCACAAGAGCTGCACAGTTATTTTACGGCCAGTCCGAAGAAGAGGAGTAAGAACGACGCTTCAAAATAGAACAGACTGCCTTGTAAGGTTATTCAGGCCTGCAGCTGGTGTGTTTGGCTGCTGCTCCGTGTTTTTATTGTAGGACGGTAACTATGCGTCTCCCTGTATTTATTGCTTCTAGACTTGATACCGCTCCTCTGTCTGTTAAGTAGTACTGGCGAATGGAGAGGGTAAGGGAGCTGGTGTAGAGTCCCTCACAAGACAAAATTCTGGAATCGCTTGATAAAGTTGCTGTTTCGCTGTGCGAAGGAATCGCGACGATTGCACATAAAATCCACGTCGACTTATACGCTAGTAATGCCATTGGGGCATACTATGATGTGAATAGCCCCGAGAGCACTGTTTCTTGTGTTTCCGATTTTATCAGAGTAGTCGGTGTCAAATTATCTTGCTAAATATCATTGCTAACATAAACAACATCAATATCAAGAAACAACATACATCATGCACATAAATCGCATTGGTGAGCTGTGGAAGTCTTAATCGTTGCTCTCTCATTTCTTCCATGTGCTTGGCCCAAGTGCCATCCCGAATCATTTTTATTCGTTGTGGAAGAATTTTCGTCATTGCCATTTTATAAACTGCTGCTATACTGCAGCTAAAAGTAGCCAGCAAAACAACTATTACTCGCATTTCTCGGCTAACCTAAAAGTCAATACTTCAGAATCCTCTCCTGCATAGAGTTGAACGCTGGATAAGACACAACCGTTCCGGACGTGATGAGTGAAAATGCAATACTTAATTAGAAAAGGGACTAAGAACTACTACTGCTTCTACGCAATTATAAAATTAATCCATGCGGGGAATAACCTCCAAATCAATTAGGAAAACGGAACAAAAAGGAGAAATCGAACAACGTCCTTCAATATTTTCTCCATTATTTGATGATAATTATGGAACTAGTTCCATTTCTATCACTGCAAAACTGTCAGGTACAATAAAGCTACGAATGATGATATAGGTACGATAGGTATAATTCGTGCTCTATGACCTAATACTACTTCAAATGAACAAAAAGAAACAGTGGAAAGAAGTTACAGTGCACGTGCCGAGGTGGAAAACATTAACATGCGCTAATGTATTTTTTTTGCTTATTGTGAGCTTTGCAGTGTTATCAGCTGCTACACCTCTCATCGATCACCTCTTTTTGATGTCATGTGATAACAACAAGTAGTCGAAGAATCTTAAATAGTTCCCAAGTTGTAAATTGGTTAGGTGAATAAAGTCAGGAGCATAACAATCGGATCACCTACTGTTAACTGTGATTTCTTTGAAAAAAATCGAGCTTCAAACGAAATAGGAATAATGAAGAAAAGACAATAAGTGCAGGTGAATGCAAATCAAAATCTGACGTAAAAAGAGGGAAAGATAGCAGAGTGTGGGTGATAATGAGGCGAAAAGGGAGTGCCAGTTTTTGCGATTGGTTCTGTCGAATGCTTCATAGTGATCCACACCCAAGATAGCGGAATAATTTCTTACTGTCGTACAAATTATAGAGGAGATTGGTTAGCTGCTGTCTCTTTCAGATTACTGCCTTCACCAATTGGGGCCTATCCACCCTAACCCTTTCCACCCTGGTAGCCTTACACTGGTTGCTAAATGTGAAGGAATCAGACTGCGTATAGTTGTGTTGGTAGAATTAATTCGTCTCCTTTTCATTAGCCAGTCATTCCTTGAAGTGAAATTTGCATGGTTGTTATGATTTAGTCATTGCATTTGTTTAGGTCAAGAAGCTCAACGGACTCTTCCAAGAATCAGTTAAAGTTCTTTATTTCAGTCAACAACAAATAATACAACTTCATTAAGTTCCTAGAAAGCATTACAAGTTGAAATACATTCAATTCTGATATGCTTTTGCAAATCCAATCTTATGCGCGTCAATATCATAAATATGACAATATTCACGAATGAATGGACTACCAAGAGTCCATTTTGGTTCGTTTTTGTCGCCATAATGTGGAAGGTGAGATAGTGCCAAAACGCAGAGTTTCCCCTCCACTTCAATAATAAGGTTTTCTGAGTTCACCGTGTATTTCTTTGCGCCAATCTCGAATGTTATGGTTGCTGGGGCGTCGCAATCAATGAAGTACAGGTCCTTCGACTGGTCGTACTGAAAAATCTTTTACGTTAAATGTTCATTCTGCCTCAATTTGGAATTATCGTGCCTCTTCTGGCGAAAACAGGAGCGTGCCCCACATCCTTACAGTTGAGGAGTACATAGTGTAGTTGGTACACAGGGCTGCCATTTTTTTCAGAAAAAAGGTGTCGAATACTATCACGAGTAAAGTGCTCTGCCGGCCAGATAGAAATTTTCAACTCTCTACAGAGGTTAGATGTGGTGCAACCATGATGTGGACTAACCTCGGCCCCAAGTTCCTTTGCAATATCAGAAATAATAGGCGCTGGTCCTCTAATGAAAGAAGTGCCAGTGTCTGACTCTGCTTGCCATCCAGCATTGGAAGAGTATTTTCCAGCGGATACTTTTCTTAGCTGTAATCATCGAAAACTTAGGAAAAAGTAGTTAACACCTTTCATTAATTTGCAAACAGCAGTGGATAATGGAACACACTGTGGTTTTAAGCTTTGTTTGTGGCCGAGTTTCGCAACACTTACTTTAATTTGCCAAAGGACAGGCCAATTCACTTCTTCGTAAGTGACTGACGCTTCACAGTTTTCAACGTCTTGTCCGCCATATGTAACCATACCACCATAGACATCCTCTTTGTCTGAGAACCCATAAAAACATTAGCGGTAATGTATCAAATCGCAATTCATAAGCTGTGTCTGTGCACTCATAGATTTCAGCTGTTGTTGTACATTACCTTGTAATTCTGATTATGTTTCTATGAAAAGTGTTGTAGGATTCCATTCATATTTTGCAGGATTTCATGCATAGTCGCGCATGTTATTATCGGGATCAACTCTCTTTTTTCTTTTTTTTATCTTTGCTTCTTTTTAGGCTGCATAAGTATTGTCTCGTCCTCACAGGAGAAAACATATGAGCATTACGCGTTCGAAATGGCAAAAACCTCATAAAACGGGCCCATCAATGAAGGAAGAGTACACCGCCACCCAAATATGGGAGAACGCCTGGAGACAAGTCCAACGGTGTGATATGGGTGCGCTAGTGTCCGCAAGTGGGACGGCACCTAGGGACGGGTACAATGATGTGATAAGAATGCGGTCACACTTAAATAGGGGAAACTCCAGCAGATTGCAGAAAAACTCCAATTCTACGCGAGGGGTGCGCTGGGAATAATCGGTCCTACCGCCGCTTCCTCTACATCTGCGCAATTATGATGCAATATTGGCTGACCGCCTCGTCTGCTTCGCATTATCCGCGAGCACTTTCTATGAGCTGAGTCCATTGTGAAAGAATGAGAGCAAGTGACGGCCCCACATGTCTGCGCTCTAGAAAAGTTTGTGGCGTTACCAGGATTAATATGAGTGGATTTGTGGAAGAGTACAGGAGATGGGATGTAGCATTCTTTCCGAATCCGCTGAGCTGTGAAGAAAAACTTCCACATCGTCGTTACACATATATTGCAGCTTTAAACAAAAGCCGTGATTATGTGATGGCGTCGATCACCGCAAATGAAGAAGAAAGATTCCCATTTATTCAAAGCGTGCAATGAAAACAAAACAAGCACAAGGAACACTTACTTCCAACTCGTTTATAGAAAACTGTGACTATTGGCTTCTCGAGAAGATCGTCAAGAACGGCAGTAAGTATTGGTGAAACACCCGTGAAAGATATCCCAAGAACACCATCAAAATTTGCCTGAAACGGATTTGTTGTTCAAGCAATGGTGAAAGCAGTTAGAAGTGGAGACATAAGCAAATAATATTGATGAAGATACGAGTGACGCGAAAACTATACGTGAATTCCTGCATTGCTACGAATGAAAGCGTTCAGATTATTCGAAATTATCTAAGGACGTTGTTGTCCCATCTTCTTTTGGGCAGTTCATACGTGTTATGGCGAAAAAATTGCTTGGCCCATTGAGTCAGTGTGTGCTTTGTTCATTGTTGTTTTTCTTTCTTCGCGTTGTTTTTGATTTTTCTTCTTCTTTACATTTTGATCCCTAGTGTTTTACCATTTTAGGAGTTGTATTCGGTGGTGCAAGTTCGTGTGTTGCTGTACGTCTTCCTTAAAAAGCGTAATAAATTAGAATAGAATAGAAAGCAAGATTATGCCGAAGCTTGTATTGCCATTCTTAATATTGCTTACAAGTGTGAAGCTCTGTCAGTCGGCAATTTTAAACGAAGATAAGAAAGATTTCGCAAATGTTCGCTAGAACCTTATACTGTCTGTCTCACCAATCTTGCCACTTAGCAGGCTTCCAAGATGAGGTGAGTCTCGCCAGATGTTATAGGCGAGACATGTTTTGGCACGTTTCCAGTTACTGACAGCGCTGAATTTCCAAGATTTGACGTGTCTTGTCTAGCTACAGACTAAACATTGAACTGCTCTCATTTTTGAAACAGATAGTGCACTAGATTGGATTTCAATGGTTCAAACCAGGATTGATTTTTCAGTCGTTTTTCTTTCCTTGCGCGAGATGGTTGCAGACATTACCCGGTGTCATAATGAACTCGTTAAATATTGCCACATTCTGCCACAAACTTGAGAGATTTGGCCTTTCAAGGAGTCAGAAGTCTTTGAAGTTTGAGGAATTACCAATTTGCATTGTTAATCATAACGTTCAATATCGTGTTTTTTTCTTCTTTTTCAGACTCGCTCACAGCAGAAAAAATACTCGACGTCATTAACGTCTTGCCTTTTGCGCTTGTCGTTCTAACACTACTTGTTTGGTAAAAAATTGACGAAATGAGCACTCACGTAAGCAAGGGATGCACCGATTTTCTCGGCCTGTCCTAATAACACCTGCTCGATGACAAGTTGATCAGTTCCTGCAGCACCGATACGAAGAGTATCTTGTCCATAGAAACCTTCCGCATATCGTTTACGCTGAAATAGTTTTAACAAAATAACCCTTTGTGGAGAAATTGGTCGATGTAAATAATTCTTGATGCATCAAAATTCCTGCGCCTTCTTTTAAAGATAAAAAACCTACCAGATGTGGAGGAACATATTTGCAAGTTGCGCATGAGTTTTAAAAAAATTCCAGTGATGTTTTTAGAGTTGTTTACTCGACAGTGTACAACCGAGAGAGAATTTACTATGAAGGAAAGGAAAATTTTTCATCCACTAAAGGAAAGGAGTTTGTGAGGTCCACGCGGGAAAAGTGGGAGAGAAAATTGAAATAGAGGCAATGCGACCACCGCTTTGAACTGCTTGCACATTTAAAGAACACAATTGTCAGATGAGCTTCTGGCATAGTCAAGTGTATGCCGAATAAAGACAATTTCAGTGGCTTCTCGCTTCAGTCACTAAAAAAACTTGCTTGCAGCCCTTTATGGAATAATTTCGCAGGCCTCTTTACACACACTATTTAATTGGAATGCACGAATGTTTATTCTACAACTGAATTGCACGGATATTCGCTTAACAAAGCAACAAGAAATGCTTATTTCTGACTCGAAAAATAGGCCTCTGGAGGCAGCAAGTAGGCGAATAGCTTGATCTCACTACGAACATTTTGATAACCTTTTATATTATCCAATGCGCAATGGCGGCGAGTGCTGCTATGGTTGAAGATCGACTCTCAGTCGATCAAGCCTTGAATCACTTCTAAACCATAAATTTATGGAAGAGGAAGACATATCGTTCACATGCCTCCAGCCGTCCAGATAGAAATGAAATGCAACGTCATCGAGCCACTAGGCGCAAGCACCGCTAACTTCGCGACTCTACCGATGAACTTCACAGACTATATTGTTAAAGGAGCTTGAATAAACTTCTGTAACTCTTGATGAAAAGAAAATGACTGAAACAACCTGCAGCTCAAACCTTCCTTCGACATTCTCGTATGTGCTAGATTTCTGCGAATCGAATAGACGCTTTCGTCGACATGGATTCTTATCCGGTTGCGAGCTGCAGCATGACTGATCCGCGCAGAACACTTCGCATACCACTGAAAGAAATCTATTCTCATTCTACCGCTTCAAAAGGAAGACTGTTTTCTGCTCTTACCAAACCTTCACACGTAATCTGTTCTCTCTTTCGCCTTTCGAATGATCTCTTCTCTTTTTCAATTGAATTGCTATTGGCGCATAGTAAAGTGTCATATTCGGCAATATTTTGTTGATATTTGAATATTCCAACAGGCGAATACTGTGAAGCACCCGAACATTCAATTATTCAAACAAACGAATATTTTGAAAGCGTCGAATGATGAAAAAGCAGAAATGTCCACATATTTTAATCCCTCGACTACTCGAAGTATTCAAATACCTGATCAAAATCTCCGGACAATGAAATGCTTCGAGTATGCAAGAAAATCCCTACATTTGTTTCAAATGAATGAGTGGGAGGAAACTCCCCAGGGACGCGATTTAACAGAACAACACTGAATAGTTAAGAGCTGGTATTTGAACCTCTTAAGAAAATAGCTACATGAAGGGATGAGCAGGACAACCTCTACCGATTCTGCAGAGTGACCCAGGTCCAAGATTACAGCTGCAGCAACATTTACTTGGCACAATCATGAAATGATCTAGCATGAGTCCGAATTCCTATGATGGCTGAGCGTCAGCCGTGCAATAAGTAACCATTATCAAAAAATTCTAAGAAGGAACTCCAGTAGCTGCGGCATATGCTCCCAGAAGTTATGATAATTTGTCGCCATATTTTCCTTGTATGTACGTATATATTTCGTACCACATATATATCTCGCGTTAAGCCCAAATGAAACAATCAACAACATTTTTTGTTTCATTGAGCATGCATTTTGTGCATTCCAGCGCTAACAGAGCTACCATTCAATGGGTTCTAAATGTGGAGTGTCGCGCTTTTAATGCTGCCACCGTATGTTATTGTGCTATAAAACATTTGCGGGATGTCTAAAAACTGGAAAAAGTTGTAAATTGCTTCAATTCATTCAGAGTAGATGAACAGGAGTGATTGGCACGTACAGGGGGGGGGGGGGG
>JARK01001645.1:31441-51965 GCA_000688135.1 Ancylostoma ceylanicum
GGGGGGGGGGGGAGGATGAAGAAGAAAGGAATCACAGTAAGCTAAAGTATAATATATTCTCGTAAACGAGGGCCTCCACGAATCCAGAGGAGAATATACTTCAAAGAATTATGACCAATGTTCCTACTTTGTTGCCTCATACTTCTCTTTTTCTCATCCTCACGTTACTTCTTCGCTTTTTAAGGAGATTGTGGAGCAAAGATGATGCACTTCTCAAAATGGGCGGTTGTCTGGTAGCGTTGATAATAACCCAAACGGGAAAAATGGGGGAGAACAGCGACAATACTGTGTCGCAGAGATGCAGCAGAAAGACGGACTGTTGTGACATTTATTGCTATCATGAATTTTTGTCACATTAGCTTATTGACACAAAGGACTAGATAAAAAAAGCTCCACTACCATGGAGCCAGATTCTCCGATGTTTGCGCTCATTTTTCTTTGCATTCAGCCAGAGGCTGATCCGCATTAAAGCGTCGAACTGATTGTAAGATTATATTCCAATTTCGGCTTTCCTTGAACCTTGGCATTTTGATTGTAGGATTGTTTAATAGTAGAAAAGTTGGGAAAGATAATGTGAAAAATTTCAACTCTGGGGAATGCCAGGGAGACTACTAAGAAAGACAACGAAAATTACAGGAGGAGTTGGGTGAATTTGCCCCGTAGTTGTCATACAGGCACTGGAGCAAGTCAAAATAGCGCGGAGGGTGGGATGATGTCATTCTTCTTGTAACCAATGGAACAGAATGACACCATAATTTCAAGGGACTGTTGTCGAAAAAACAAAAAGAAGCCGGTAACATCTGCCGATCGGGAATAGATTCACTCCTTCTTTGTTCTTAGGTATGTATTACCATTAAGTTTTAGACATATTATAATAAAACAGAGTTCGGAAAAGAGGCATGCGCCTAGATCACTATGTTGGAAAGAAAACATTGTTTCTGAGAGTCGTTGAAGTGCAAATCTATCATTAGAAATTGAAGCAACTATAATACTTCAGCTCACATCCACTGTCACATTGTGAGGATTGACATTCTGGATGACTGTAGCACGATTTGTCAGGAAGCCATAATTCTGAAGTGCCGGTATCCACAAGTACCTGCAAGATAGTTATGCTTTATTGTTATTACCTAGGTAACGTAAAGCAGTGCAAACAGTGAGCTACGAACTCGGAACGTTTGTCCTGGAGTTCCGATAGTGATTTCGCCGACGTACTCAGTGTAGCTGACTATCTGAATGAAAAGCTATGTGGGGCATACTTTCTGCTAGCAATAGGTACCCTACCAACATGGGCTCAGTGGGAAAAACGCGATTCAACAATGGGTGAAATACGCATTAGGAGCGATCGCAGACTATTATAGAATTTCCCAGAAAACGCAAAAAAATGACGGGTGATGCTCCACGCATCAACCTCAAACTGACAATGAAAACAAAAATTTTAATTTCAAAAATTCACACCACCTCCTGCACATAAATTCTGTCCTTATTCAACTGTGGCGTTTTCTGTTGATACCTCCTAAATTCTTCCACGTACTTAGACCAGGTACCATTCCGTAACATTTTCATCATCTGTGGCGTAACTCTCCTCAGCGTCATCTTATGCACCGCCGGTAGTGTGCACCCGAACAATGCCAGTAAGGTGAAGATCGCTCGCATTTCACCCTTAAATTCAACAATTTGACAAGAAGCAATAGCAACACGACTCACGATGCACGACTATAATAGCTGTGTTGTCAAGAAGTGCGACTGATTCTTGTTTCTGGATTGAAGATTGCAAGTTCAAAAAAGACAGAGTGGCGCTTCAGTCCAAAATATGACGGCAGTTGGCATTAAGGGCACCCCTCACTGAACATATTTTCGTACAAAAAGAGATTGTATTACTCATGTAAACATCAGAGATCTTCTTATCTTTCATCACGTGCCAAATAGCATGCTTTTCTATTCAGTCCCATGTATATTGGATAAATAGAGTAATACGCTTTGTTTTTGAACGGTTTCAAATATGTAAATGCTTCAATCTCACTAGTCTCAGGGCCTTACATGCTCGGTCAGCGAGACTGTTGTGCGCGCAGAGCGGGGGCTTGTCTGAGGTTGGCCCTATAGTCCAAGTGGCGTATAGCACCCTGCGGCGACATCGTTGGCGACGGCCGGTCGCCAACGACGGTTATGAAAGTCCACGCTCGTTTGACACCGTCGTCACAGTCGTCCGTCCCCAGTGTAGCAGTCGCCAGCGGCGGGGCTCCTGCTGCTGCATTCCACGTGGACTCTAGCGCTAGTGTGAGGAGGGGCGTTGTAGAGGAATACGTTACCACATCTCCTCCAAGTGGTGGACAAAGTGTCATGCAGTTGTGCAAAGGCATGATCACTGAGATGAATAATAATACCTTTAATATGCATAGTTGTGCAAAAATGTTTTCTTTCCGAACAATTCTGTTTTGTATGACTTTCTCCGTCACGTGAGTTTTGTAAACTCCTGCTTTCAATCTCTCATTGGTTAGCTTTTGATGATGAACACCTTCGTCAGGCGAGGCTGGGCGAACAAGATGACAAACAACATTGCGAACAAGCCAGTAGGCGAAGGCTCATTTTCGTTTTGAGTGGAAAATTGAATTACCACTTGCACCAGAAAGATGAACGATTGGAAACACAGAAGATTACGACAACAAGATCCCTTCAAGGATCTTCTTTTTTACAGTACTATTCAATGGAATCAGAAGAACACGGTGCAATAAGGACTACTGTGAATGCATCGCATTGAGATCACCAAAGCGAACGAGTCAGAGTAGAAACTATCTAAAATTGTTATGCATGTACTGCATTTTTATTTCGCGTCTGCGTTGTAGTACTATCAGTCGCCGCACGTTCCTCACGTAATTGAAAGATGTTCTTCGATCCGCGACGCTCTCAAATAACGGAGTAGAAGTTTTTAATTTTTTTTCTCAAGAAACTCTCCGGTTGTGATTGTTGGGTTTTATTTTAAGATAGATTTTTAATTACAATTCTAGGTAGTGGAATTATCCCATGCATTCAACCACGGTTCTTCTCACTTAATTAATTCAAGTTCTTTCGTTGACAATTAGAAAGAGTCAAAAAATAAAAACGGGCCCGGATAAAGGCTAACTGTAATTCTCGAAACCTTGGCTTGGTTTCCCCATCCAGACAACTTTTGGAACAGCCTCGTTCTGTGTTCTTATCAGCACCAATTCCCGGTGGATTTTGCACATACATACATCTCGTATTCGATGTCAAGAACACGAGGTGAGTTTTTATATCGTCTCATACCGTTGTAAAAAATTGTTCTTGTAGCTGGCGTCCTCAGGAAATGCGGGCTGAGTGCGTGCAATTGGCGGTATCAAAAATCTGCAGGCAAAGTTTCCTAGAAATTTCTTTTGTTATCCTGCAAGTTTGCAGGACATATTCGCACTCGGGGGATGAAGCAAATCCAGCTCTACCAAGCGACATGTATCGATGACTAACATCTCTCACAATGGCTCAGCTCTTTGACGTGAAGTAGCGTGTGGCTTGCTTTAAGAGATAATAAAGAGAACCCCTAATAGAAAGCCTACATTGATATAGTCCGCTTCCACTGTTTCTATTCATGACAGCATTCCCAACGCCAACAAACGGAATATCCTTCTCATCATCTTCACGATGGTTCTAGGGGTTCGTCCTTGTTTTTGTGCTATGTTAAGATCCGTATGTATCAGCAGTTGTGTTACAAGCTGACCTGTTTGAGGTAGTGCACCCCACACCTCTAAGTGCCATAAAAGCACAAATAAAAATAAATAAATACATATATGATAAAGCAAATCAAACTAATTGATTGATTTCACTCAGTCATCAAAATGAAGAAGCTTCTTAAGGAGAAGCTTCTTAATTTTGCCTGAATATGATGGATGCTAGATAAAAAATGAAAGCAGATTAAACGAAGGCCACACATCATGAATAGAAGGGTGAACAAAGGCTGCTCAGTATTAGTCGTATTTATACTTAAATCAACTAGTACATATCGCTTCCTACAGTGTTCCATGTTGTCATCAACTAATGGAGATTCCACTGAAAAAGGGGAAAGTTCAACAGTTTCCATGTGTTATCTGCATGTATTCTCGAAGTTAGCTAATAATCTTTATTCAATGACAGAATAATGCATAAGAGTAGTGTCACAGAAGCCAAATTCTCCACGGCACTCTCATACTTTCGTAAGTAGTCATTCTTGTTTTGCTTTTGCAAATCCAATTTGCTTCTTTTGAATATCATGAATAGTACAGTACTCGCGATGGAAGGGATCACCGAGAATCCATTGTGACCCATACTCCGTATTGGACGATTCAGAAAATGCAAAGATGCAAAGATCCTCTTCTATTTCAACAAGGAGATTCGCTGCAGTCAGAGTGTATTGGTTTCCGCCGATAGTCAGCTTAACAACTGGTGTGGCATCGCAACTGATGAAGTAGAGACGGTAGAACGAGCTGTACTGGAACATTTTTTCATTCTTTTTTCTATATCGTGAGCACATATTGCTATGACTATGTCGTTGTAACTGCAGAAGGGCTCTAGCAGTTCTGAGAGGGAGAACTTCCTTTAAAAGTATGAACCTCGAGTCGAAGCGCCGCGATTATACTTCAAAATTTCCTCTCTATAAACTTCATTTCTTGCTAAGTATTGTACCGCAGAGTAGCAAAGAGAAGGATTACAGCCTTCCAATGTTCTCTATACAAAAACTTTCTTGTAGGGAATCGAGGCCGACCTCGTCTGCAGGCACATCGGCCAATGCCCTCTTCGCTGTCAGAGGACCTCAGGGATTTGTAGCATGTACTATAAAGGGCTAAGTTGAGCATCATCTGCATCAATTTTCTTATCAGTTCTCCTTTTCAGGCGGAGTTACATGAGAGGGATGATGATGTAAAAAGTGAACTGAGCAAATGATTCAGCTCAAAAGGCTTAGGGAAGCTAGATTTTATTCAAATCTACGACCATTCAATTGTCTTGATGATGTGCGGACGAAAATTGATGTCAAAAGCTAACAAGGTTGCCGTAACATCAAGGATGAACTTTACTCTCTCAAGAAATAGTGTACAGAAAGAGAGAGCGAGACTTTGCGTGCCTTTGTAAATGTGAATCCTCCCATTCACCAGTCGCATATCACGGCCGGTTTTAGGAATCCCAGAGTTAACCTCAGAATTAGTTTACCCTATGGAAAAACCAGAACCTTTTGAGAACATCCATGAATAATGCCACAGAACAGCCCCAAAGATCTCTGCAGATAAGATCTGCAGCAGACACATCGAAATCAGAAGTAAGTGCCATAAACCTAGTAATCATATAGTAGATTCTGCATGATGATTTTCAAGAGGTACAGAAGCTAGGCCTCTTTTACAGGTATCATTTCTGCCTTCTTTTCATATTTACAATGCATAACTACATACGTACAACAGATAACTGAAGTTTTGATAAATGCCATATCAGCTAACCTGCGCGCCATTTTCCATTGCAATGACCTTAACAAGCCCCGGGGGTCCAACAATAAGATTAGTGCTAGTATCTGACACTGCCTCCCAATCCATCTTAACATTGAGTCTTCCAGTGGACACTCCCTTGACCTGAAATTTTCTAGGATGTATGGAAATACCTGGTCTTTCTCTGTTGTTCAACGCAAACTGGCGTCCACAGCGCAGTGTGACTGTTATTTTTTTCATATAGCAGTCGATAGTTATATGTATTATACATACAGTGCCGGCCAAAATTATATAGCCTTTTTAACTTTTTTCCATAACTTCTCCTAACGTGAAGTTTAGCAGTCCAAATTTTTATGAGAGCTGTATACGCTCAAATGTAATGGAATAGTATTGAAAGTCAGCCATTCCGTGAGTGACTGTTTTTTAGGAAAAATTTTTATGAATGAAGATCAAAATCTGTGGTTCGGTGGTATCCATAAACACTCCCAGAGTGGCTTCTGTAGTTGGAATCTCACCATAAATGAGTGTTTTGTTGTGGAGTAGACTCACATCCAGTATAATGCGTGCGTTTACGGATCAGTCATTGTGTCATACCAGGCCCACTTGTGGTCAATTTAACAGTAGTCTTCGATAAGTGTTTTCGTCACGCTTGTCGATTCTTTCTCCACCAATTCGAGGTCTAATCCGGATCGTATGACTCCTCGTATCAAGCTGAATAGGTCCGCCCGTACCGAGACCCGAGGCTCTTTCGAACTCTCCAAATAATACAGATGTTCACGGTGCACCACTTAGTGCGCACCACTAAAAGTGAACTTTGGATTTTTTTCTTGCTCGAGCAAGAGGATTCCCTCAGGTTTTCATGAGAGATAAAGATGTGTTGGGATTTCTGCAGCATTGCTACACACATGTCGCCCCATGTGGCTCTCAGTTACACGAAATTGAACCATCTGAAATGAGCGGGACCGACTTCGACTACGAGCACATCTGTTCCGCTAATCCACACAAGAGATTTTACAGTTCACCTGACAGTGTTTATTGTTTATACGTCTCGTTTAACCAATGGCATCAGTATCAAACAAACTTAGCTCACTTTTGCAAGACCACGGTAAGATATTTCGCTGCTGTGTTGTGTCGTATACTTTCCTGACCTTCAGAAGATCATATCGGGTTGAATACGTAGAGACATGAGTTCTGCTGCCTATTCTAAGATAGTGGAATTCCTAACGCATCCTTACCTCCTACTGAAACCTAGAGAAACTCTCTTGCTCGAGCAAGAAAAAAATCCAAAGTTCATTTTTAGTGGTGGGCGCTAAGTGGTGCACCGTGAACAACTGTATTATTTGGAGAGTTCGAAAGAGCCTCGGGTCCCAGTACGGGTGGACATTTTCAGCTTGATACGAGGAGTCATAGCATGCGGATTAGACCTCGAATTGGTGGAGAAAGAATGGGCAAGACTGACGAAAACACTTATCGAAAATTACTGTTAAATTGACCACAAGTGGGCCTGGTATGTCACATTCACCGAACCGTAAACGCACACATTATACTAGATGTGAGTCTATTCCACCATAAAACATTACTTTTTGGGGAGATTTCAACCAAAAAAGCCACTCTGGGAGCGTTTGTGTATACGACCGGATCACAGATTTTGATCTTCATTAATAATTTTTTTTCTAGAAAACAGTCACTCACGGGATGGCTGAGTTTTAATACTATTCCATTACATTTGAGCGTCTACAGCTCTCATAAAAATTTGGACTGCTAAACTTCACGTTAGGAGGAGTTGCGGAGAGAAGTTAAAAAGGCTATATAATTTTGGCCGGTACTGTATACCTTGAACTGCCACCAAAGAGGCAGTGTTAACGGCTCGTAGATCACTGGCTGCTCGCAGTGTTCAACGTCCACTCCACCATATGTGATTGTGCCACCGTAAACATTTTCTTCCCCTAAAAGTGATAAACAAATACATGATGGGACTTTATCACTTTTTGGCAGATCTATGGCCAATAGGACGATGGCCCAGTCAGAAAAAAAATAGATCCCAAGGACGATGTAGGATAGGAAAAGATGAAGTTGAGGAACCGTCAATAATGGCTAGTCAGCTTATCTCGGAATTCTTGACAGGGTGAGGGTCAGTTATTGGTGCCGCAGCAGAACCAATCGCTCGCAAACCGTAGTGCGCCCGTTCGCGGTGCGATCTCAACCATAGAATCGATTCACTAGCGAAGTTGTAGAAAACTGTTATACAACAGTCTCGCCATTACATGGTACCAATGACTACAAAACATGCTTTTCTGGGCAGGCTCAAGAATCGTTCCTAGCAACCAGGAAGAACGCCTTTTTCTAATTTCCTTCGAAAAACAATTTTTCCTGCATGGAGAACGAGGAAGGGTAGTTGAAATTAACAATACACAGAGTTTTGATTAGGGCGCTCTGCTGTGGTTTTTTTAAGAATAAATTTGCATTTGCGCAAAACGCGCATCCATACTTGTACACCCCAATATGCGTGGCTCATAATAGAAGAAAGCACACTGGACAAGGAAAAGAGATTCGTGGTGAGGAAAACTACTTTTCATTTCACTCATCTTTCTACGAACCATCGATTTTTAAGATAAGAAGGGGAAGGAATTCGCTGCGAAAAAAAGCCCAGTAAGCCTGCTATAGGCACATGGAATTTTATTTCAACCTATCGGTTTCATAAGGTTTGACTCCTTATTCTGTTTGTAAGGCAGTGGAAAATGTTTCGCATAACTGCATGGATCGTTTGCAAACACCCAATTTCCAATCCAGGAAATGGCGGAAATTTTCATGATTGAGAGGTGGTATAAACAATTCGAGGAAGAAAGAAAAGACCTACTTCCGACTTGTTTCAAGAAAACTGTGAATATCGGCTGATCGAGGAGTCCCAGCTGGACAGCTCTGTGAAAAGGAGGAGTTACTTGGCCCACCGCGATTTCTTCGAAGGCCAGTCCAAGCATACCATCAAATCTGAACTGGAACGCATTCATAAGTATATGTGTCCATTAAGAATCATGTATTCAAAGTTAGATACTAGCAGTTACAATCGCTACGCTCATCTGCTGTTAATCTGGTAATATTGTTGAGCTCTTCCCTGAAGCAACGAGTTAGATGAACTTGCTCCTGGGTCCTTTACAGTCACGGAATTTCCGATACGCACGCTTACCTCTATCATCTACAGCAGCGGTGGCAACAAAATCATTTTCAAAAACGGTTCAAAAATCGTATTCAACAGTTCTTCTGCGTTTGGTCATCAGGAATGCAGTCGAGCCGAAGAGAGAGTTGCGAAATCATCACTTACGTAGCCAAAAATTGAATCAATTTTCACACCCTGCCCAAACTCTGTACCAGGAATAACAAGTTGATCAGTGCCTTCGGCGCCAAGGCGAACAGTGTCATTTCCAAAAAAGCCATCGACATCTCCATTCACGTACTGAAAAGAGCTTCATAGGGAATACAACAGGATGAGACAAGGATTGTCCTTAGGATGAAAGGATATCAGAATTTTCTACACTATGACTGTTAGACATAGTTGCGCTTCAATGTGGTGAGAACCCGTGCTTTCAACCACATTCATTGTTCGCTAGCTGCACGACAAGTCTAGATAAATTTGGGACCAAAGAAATGCTTCTTCTGCAGCAAACAGGAATGTATAATGTGTGCTGAAAAAGAAGCAAGAGATATTAGGATGCCCTAACTTTGCATCTTCCCTAGCCATTCTAATTTTTGAATATTTCGCCCTTAGAAAGCTACACACGTATCGCGGTCCATTTCCCTTTGTAAAGCCAATCTCTGTCCCGTCCAAGGCCTCCTACCTTCCTTTACAACTGCAAGCTTTCCCCTCCAAGTGATGAATTATTCAGGTCATCGATTAGAAGGAAATGAGGAACTGACCGGTATGCGAAACTCCTTCTTCCCAGATTTCACGTAGGTACTAGATTTCCTCGAATCGAAGCGGCGCCTCCGACGACAGAAGTTGTCTTCCGTATTGTTTACCTTCAAGGTACAGCAAAACTTTTCGGCGCAAAACACATCGCAGATCACTGAAGAAAAGTAAGATTTCCCTGTGCTTTCGATGGTCTCTAGGATTCACTAGCGTGCAACCGAGCGAAACACAGGTCAGCAAACCAATTTGTGTGTTCTCCTAATATCGCGTAATTCCAAGGCTAGGTAACCACGCTAGTCATTGTTGGTCTAGGTCTCTGTTGTTTTTGGTTATTGTTTTATCTTCCCTAGCTCATAAGGCACTACTATTGCTTTGACAGTATTGTGATAGCGCTCATACTGGTTCCCTGTCTTTCCAGATCCCGCACATTTGCTTCTTCTCTCAGGCTGAGCAAAAGAATCAAGGATCATTTTTGTATTAGGAATCAATCAATTTTCCATTTTTAGGTACCATATTTTCGAAGTTCTAAGGAAAGTTGTGACCTGAGGTTGACCGCGCACTTCCAGCGCTGCACATCCTAGATTCCGAAGCAGAACGGGATGGGCTGAGTTGAGACGAGAGTCAATCATTTTCCCATATTCACCAAATATAATAGTTTTCGAATCTTGAAAGAAATTATTGGCGAACACATGTGCAGTGTGACCTTGTGACATTTAGCACCGCTAGAAAGTATTTTGACCAGCAGGTTAGCAACACAGTAAACTAATTTAGAGAGCCCATCTTGTAGAGTAATAAATTTTTTCCTAAAATAGATTTTCCTGTATGTGAGCCCAGGAGAAAGCGTGCTTCATCATGAACCTACATAAGGATTACAGCTTGAGAAATACATGCAAAAAATCAGATGATTCTTTTTTATGCAAAATCATATCCACTGAAGGAAAAAGCTGCATCAACGTTTATTTCATTTATTTAAATTTGCACGTGGTTGATTCATTCGTCCAGAGAGAATACAAGAAATTGGTAGTGAACAAAGGAAACCTTTTTGTAGAGTCATAAAATTCATATCTTTTATGGTTATTCATGCACTTTGAACCAGAAGAAAACGCTCATTTCTTTTGCGTTTATATTTTCATTCCCTTGTTACCCTAACATCCATTGATGAGAATCTTCGCAAGAGCACTATATAATAATTATGAATTGTGTATAATAGAAAATACCACAGAGATAACATCTTGAACTCACACCCCACGTCACATTGGGAAGATTCACACTCTGGCGGCCTATCAGGCTGTTTGAAGCAGGATCTGTCAGGGACCCACAGAGTTGAAGAGCCGGTATCAATGAGTACCTAGGCATCAGCTGATTGTTGATAGAATGCTCTAGTCATTCTGGGTGTCAACGGTAAATTACTAACCCTGAACTTCTGTTGTGGCGTTCCTACAGTGATTTCGCCGAGATACTCGATATCGCCGTAGTCGATCAACTTAATGAAATGCAATTGTAATACCGATTAGTGCAAAATGGCAATGAAAAGGTCTTAGACGATGAAGAGCCCATTATTGATATGTAGTGGACCACGAAATAAGTTCGTGCCACTTTCGTCGACGTGTTTTTTACTCCGTTCTGATCTTCGTTTCATACAGTGAACTCCAAACGGTCGTAGACAAGAGGCGAGACGCGGCGCGGGCGCTCCGCTCCGGTTGTCTGCTGCTCCTCCCGAGGCAGCGGAAATTCACATCCTATCGGTTTTCCTCCGCGTCTCTGCCCAGCAGGCCCGCTGCCTCGGTGCAGCAGACAACCAGAGTGCCTACGCCGCGTCCCGCCTTTTGTCTACGACCTGTTTTTTCGTCTCACTAATCGATTACATAGAGTTTCGTTTAGGAGCCGCAAACAGAGAACACAAATCGGATTGCCTCAATGATGCGGCCTTTCTAGGAGAATCTGATCTGCACACTGACAAAAATAGTAGATAAAGAAGAAACTATATTTGAAACGCTCATGGAAACGCACACGAACTTATTCCTCTACTGATTATTTTATTCTGACTCTAAAACCATTGCATGGATGTGTCAACTTACATCCTGTGCGTGCCTCCCACCGCTATTCATTTTTGGAATTTGTAGTCGACGTCTATCCATTTCTTCAACGTATTTAGTCCAGGTACCAGCTCGTAACATCTGCACCTTTGGTGATGTGATTTTACTGAGCGACACCTTATGCACCTCTGATAATGTGGTGCCAAACACAACCAATAGCAAGAAGATTCCGCGCATATTATGCTGAAATTTAGTGACAATTAGAAATGAGAGAACGGTGTGGCGCCGGGTTTAAACACTTATGGCAAAGAAATTCAACATTTTTGTGAAAGCATGGTGAGAGGTACATGATGAATTTAAGTCCGAAAATGTTTATTTACTTGTTCACTGAGTACAACAACACTTTCGGTGTCCCAATATATAATAGAAACAACTGTTGTTAGCACTAGTAGAACTAACTGAAAAGCAGTAAAAGTTCAACGAGATCCAGCTTTGCTTGCTAGTGGTCAGACGTCCGCAACAAGGCTCAAGGACTGTGAGCCTGAATATGAGAGCCGAAAAAACAAAAAGAAGAGTTGTTGTTGTTTTTGAGCATGCCGCATCGACCCTTTCATTGGGAACTACTGTGTACAGTCAACTCCAAACAGTCGTAGACAAGGGGGCGAGACGGCGCGCGGCCCACTCTGGTTGTCTGCTGCACCGAGGCAACGGACCTGCTGGGCAGAGACACGGTGAAAAAGCGACAGATCGTGATTTGCCAAGAAATTTCATGAAAAGCAGCATAATGGTTCAAACTATGAGAACAAGAATTGATAATGTCAACTGACTTGTTGTGGTGAAGAATATCACTTTCGACTAAAAAACAACATTTTTTATAAACCGCTTCATAGCCTTATCATTAATCGTAGGTAGCTGGACGTACTTTGAATGCCATGTGACCACAGATGGGCTTTGATGCTTTCCGATCAGCAATTGATTTTCTACTAGCGCATCTACACATGGACAAAATTCCACAGTATGCGATTCGGCTTATGACGGTGGTGATGATGCTGATGATTCTATCATGAATGGGTTTACATTTTATGGGAATTTGCAGCGCTTCACTAATAAGCTCGTTTGACTACAGCGTTGCTTAAGGACGGATTTTCATCCTTCTTCGCCTAGATGGGACACGAAATGCTCCAACTGGGTTTTTTGCTCTGCGGAAGACTTTCAGGCCATAAATTACGAAGTTCTCATTTGCCAGCAATCCTCTCAAAAGAGTAACTGCAAAAGTCACGTCGGGTACATATTGTTCTTCCGCTGGTGGCAGTTTTATGGTGTAGATAGCTGCCATACTGAGCGCATTATGTCAAAGCAATAAGCAGTGGGTGACAGAAAGAGAGGGGCCGATTTTTAATCGGAACATGTGCTGGCAAGCTGCTAAAGGAGTTGTATACACCCGAGTTCCTTAACTAGAAGAGATCACTCATCGTTAATTCTCTGAAAACAGCGTTAGAGATTTGGAAAAAAAAACCTTTGTACTACGAACTATTGCACATGCTGATTTTGACAAACGCTTTGACCAGCATTCAACTCAGCATTCACGAACACCCTTTTATACAAAACCGAGCCAGAGTGCCGCGGCCCCTGTCTCGAACCCGTGTGCCTCTTCACCTCTGGGTTAGCGGAACAATAAACTGCTAAGAATTAAAACAAAAAATAGTTCTATTTTCCGTTTCGCACAATAACCCCTCATATGGAAAAAAGAACCAAAGAGATATGCTTCCCTCCGTTCTCGTCAGTAAGGGAGGGAGAGATGGGAGTAAAAAACAAAGCAGTTAAAACTAACCTGTTTAATTTGAGTAATCCAAGCGAAGAATGAAAAAAATCCAACTCAAGCTAAGAGAAGATAGGAATCCACGCAAAAATCCAGTAGGTTGAAAAATTCCAGTATAATTCAGAAGATATTTAATAGATGCTCAAACTTGGTTAATTAAACTTGGGTATCTGAAACAAATCTGGAGCCAGAGCACAGTATACGAGATTCCGCTGTTTGCCCAAATCTTGTTGTTTCTTCAACTTTAATCTGTTCCTGTTCCGTTTGAATGTTCGTTATACTTTTTTTAGGTACAGAGCACCTTTGAGTGCATGAAATAAATGAATAAATAGATATAAATGGAGAAATATATAATATAATAAAACGAATAAAGCCTGGTTCAATGAACACCGGATAATTTTTCATTGAATTCTATCAGTGCGATTCAGAGAAAGGGAAACAAAAGCAGAAGAGGAGAGTTACAATACTGCTCACGGGATGTCGAAAACCGACGGTCGCTCCGCGGAGTCACCGTCGCACACCGTCGCTTTGCCATAACTTCCTTAGAACTGCCCCAATCAAAGCGATTTGGTCACCATTCGATTTGTCTCGAAGAGATCTTTCCGATGGCCTACTGAATGTCGGGGTAAACTTTCATTTTCCTGGTTTCTCCCAACTAATCGATATATCGATCGATCTCTTGTAATGAAAAGGATCAGCACTAGCGGAAACATGAGCAATGAACTAAAACTCAAGCTCAAATTTGATTGTTTCTACCAAATTAAGGCAAAAACTCTCAAATGCGAGCGTCAAGAAGCACATCGAGGCAAACTCCACGCTGTACAAAAGACATTCAATTTTTTACGCACTTCCTGCTAGATCATGCTGTTCCAGAAGATGTAGCAAAGTTGGGTTGGGAATAATTTTAGTCCCGAGAGAACTCTTCGTCTACTTCACCCTCTGCAAGTTAGGATGCTGTAGGACCACTCATCTCAATTTTATGCTCGCCCAAACTACACACTTTCGTTGTGCTTTGTGGGAACCTCGATATTGAGGGAGCTACAGGTCGCTTGTGAGAAGAGCTACCAATCTTTTATGGGAAACGTAGAGCAAGCAGTATGTGTAATTCCAAAAAATGCAATGGAGATAGTTGTAGATGTTCTCGTTTGCCGAGGAAGGCTGTGCTAATTTTGCTGAAAATTTAGCCGCAATCCAATAACAGTCTGTACCAGCCCTAGAAGAATCTTGGGACGACAAGTGCCTATGTACTCTGAGAGACTTTGTGAAGGGTGTCATCCTGTGCCAAAACCAGATGTTTCTGAGAGGTTCAATTTCTCAGCACTATTGGGTGCGCCAAAGGGCCTCGTAGGGCCCTGAGGGTGGGAGCATGCCGCATTAGAGGTGGCTCCCAGGTTCGATGCCTGCGCAAGAAAAACTTTTTGCAAAATGTTCACTTTGATGAAAGAAGCCCTTATTTGGGCGAACTCGTGCATATTTGACCACTTATAAACGTTTCCTTTCGGTATCGCGCCATTTTTCGCATTAGAGATCCGTTAGTGGTCGAAACATGCACGAGTTCGCCCACATAAGGGCTTCTTCCATCAAAGTGAACATTTTGCAAAAAGTTTTTCTTGGGCAGGCATCGAACCTGGGAGCCATCTCTAATGCGGCATGCTCCCACCCTCAGGGCCCTACGAGGCCCTTTGGCGCACGCAATAGTGCTGAAAAATTGAACCTCTCAGAAACATCTGGTTTTGGCACAGGATGACACCCTTCACAAAGTCTCTCAGAGTACATAGGCACTTGTCGTCCCAAGATTCTTCTAGGGCTGGTACAGACTGTTATTGGATTGCGGCTAAATTTTCAGCAAAATTAGCACAGTCCTCCTCGGCAAACCAGAACAGCTACAACTACCTCCATTGCATTTTTCGAAATTACACAAATTGCTTGCTCTATGTTTCCCATAAAAGATTGGTAGCTCTTCTCACAAGCGACCTGTAGCTCCCTCAATATCGAGGTTCCCACAAAGCACAACGAAAGTGTGTAGTTTGGGCGAGCATAAAATTGAGATGAGTGGTCCTACAGCATCCTAACTTGCAGAGGGTGAAGTAGACGAAGAGTTCTCTCGGGACTAAAATTATTCCCAACCCAACTTTGCTACATCTTCTGGAACAGCATGATCTAGCAGGAAGTGCGTAAAAAATTGAATGTCTTTTGTACAGCGTGGAGTTTGCCTCGATGTGCTTCTTGACGCTCGCATTTGAGAGTTTTTGCCTTAATTTGGTAGAAACAATCAAATTTGAGCTTGAGTTTTAGTTCATTGCTCATGTTTCCGCTAGTGCTGATCCTTTTCATTACAAGAGATCGATCGATATATCGATTAGTTGGGAGAAACCAGGAAAATGAAAGTTTACCCCGACATTCAGTAGGCCATCGGAAAGATCTCTTCGAGACAAATCGAATGGTGACCAAATCGCTTTGATTGGGGCAGTTCTAAGGAAGTTATGGCAAAGCGACGGTGTGCGACGGTGACTCCGCGGAGCGACCGTCGGTTTTCGACATCCCGTGAGCAGTATTGTAGTAAGGGGGTCTCTCACCAAAACTTCACAGAAGAATTTACTGCAAAGATGTACGTAAATTTAAGTAGTTTAACTTTGTTTAAACAGAGAGATGGAGGTCGGGCATCAAAGTAAGGCTAAACGTGACCTCTACTTTTTTATGAATAAATAAGTAATGATTTGCGGTAAAAAATCCAATATCAAGAAGAAGAAGGAAAAATAACAAAGAAATTGAAAGAAAGATTCCATTTCTTTTCATGCATATTTCAGACGGAAAAGGGAAAAAAGTAAACAAACTCTCCAGGAAAGCCATAATTTTCACCCTTTCGTGGGAAAACCTGATTTCTTTTCTTTCCCTCTGACTTCCCCTAGAGTGTGAAGGGGTTCTTCGAGGGTAACGGCTCCATATGCCCTACATAGCTGTCAATATGTATATATTCACTGCCGTTCCACACTGCGTTGTGAATTACCACACTAGCAGCACTTTTTCATGAAATTCCCGATAATGCCCATCTATGGTCTTTTTGTCCCAAATCAGCTGAATCCATGCGAGTTATTATCACGGGATTTACCAGTTTCATCGATTTTCTGCTTTTAGGGCATTTTCGGCCTGTAGTGAAACAGCATTCACTGATTGCTGCACTTCTCCGGAAGCTCCCGAATGTCAGCGCAGCTACAGGTTGGTCCGAAAGTCTTGCACCAAATTTTACACTTTCTTTCAAATAGTCACAACACTATTGTTCGTGGATGGAACCCCATCTGCCAATTTTTAAAGTGAGAAGTAGTAGAACATCATACAACAGATGTTTTGTTGGTTTGTTGAGGCTCTCTTTCCAAAACTTATTTCGGTGAGCTTCCGGCATCTAATGCCTTTGTCAGACCTTAATATCCACGCAGTACAATACAAACTCATCCGCTACAAGCAAACACAAGCAAATTAGAAACGCTACTGTGTGGTGAGACGAGAAAGGATGACTTGTGTACCTACACAGTGGTGCCAACCGACACAAAACAGAAACTCATGAGATTGAATGTAAAGAGTTGGCTACAAAAAAGGAAAGGGACCTCAGCGTTCGCTGCCCCTGGTGGAGTGGGTGCTACTGGGACCAGAACAATGAGAGGGCCGAACGATCTAATCACCTGATCAACCCCAAACGTCCTTTAGCTCCTCTTTGGTGTTTATTTCCGGTCCATTCCTTCTTATTTTCCTGGCTTCCATTATCTTTCTCTCAAATGTTCTCGTTAGGTGACTGTGGAGGACGCAGACCGCAAAAGTAGGTGGTGCTTCATTCGTGAGCTTCAAGCTCCGGTGTCTCGAAAAACTTTCTTTCGGGTATGAAGCAGGGTTAGCGTTGTGCCACATTCTATTGCCAAAGAAATAAAATTCAAGACCAAGAAATTCAGAACCGAAAAATGGATTTTGGTGCAAGACTTTCGGACCAACTTGATAGTTTTCTTGGGTGGGAGTTCCACCCTATTCCCGAAACTGCTTGTGTTTTCTCTATAGGGTTATTTTTAGAATTTGCCCTTCAGTCACTCTGATCAATGAGCGATAGATTGAGCGACCTTCGCTAGCATATGTGTATTCATTTGCCAAACTTGATTTCATAGGACTATTTGCGAAATTCGGCGTGTTGTTTTTCAACCACATGACTTTTAAAGAACACGGGTCATACGGCACTGTCAGTTTCTTGCAGCTTCCTTTCTAGCAGTCACTTGCTAGTAAAAGCAGCGAAAGTACTTCGGAACCCTGGTATAGTCTGCACTTTCCGAAGCGCTCCGCGTTCGTTCTGAGTCATCATGTCCTTTCTCTGGTGTTTAGGACTATTATGACAGTATGTCTATGTAAATGCTTTGAGTCCTGACGTTTTTTCCCGTGGCGATTTACAAAACACTATGCAAATGAGCTCCCAACAAGTCGTGAATGACGAGAGACCATTCGACTAACCTTTCGTCGACGTATATAAGATCCTGAAACAGTTCGTCACTGTTCATCCTTCGCCTCCTTCACCTTGAATTCAGATTCACTTTCCGTCAAATTTCCTCTTTTCCAGATGAAATTGTTCGCTGTGCTGCTCCTACTGGCGGTCTGGTTGCCATATTCTTCTTGTCTGTTTGGATTTATTGGTCGACAGCAGTCAGTGGCTGTGAAAGGTGTTCTGGAGTGCAATGGAAAACCAGCAGCGAATGTGAAGGTCAAGCTCTACGAAAAGGAGATATGTAAGTATTGCGTTAACATTATAAGAGTCCGTGCCCTAGATAGTCCGTAAGAACAATCGGGAGGGAGTTTTTGAGCGCGCAGAGCCTGCGGCGCGTGCGCGGCGCGTTCCGCTTGTAACAGCGGTCCGGTGTCCTCGCTCAGCTGTTCGATGATAGGGACTATCTATACTCATTCACACCACTCAACTTACACCGTAATTGGTCCACTAAATTGGTGACGACATTAATGACGTAGATAATTACTTATGTCTACCTGTTTTTTGACTATCTACCATGCAAATGTGTTCAAAGATCTTCACTATTTTGCTGAAATAATCCACGCTCGTTTTGCAGTTTTCGATCGGAAAATGGACGAGAAACGGACAGACTCATCTGGGAGCTTCCACCTCTCCGGAAGCAAAAGGGAGATTACCAACATTGACCCTAAAGTCAACATCTACCACAAATGCAATTACGCAGGGGTGAGCAGTGTTTCTCTTTCTTCCCTTAGTTTTTTTGCGATTTGTGCCCAAAAAAAGACTACAATCTTTTTTTCTCCCAGCCATGCTACAAGAAGATCGCAATCACTATTCCCGACAATTACATCACCTGGGGTGACCGTCCACGCTCCACGTTTGATATTGGACGATTGAATCTTGCCGGCAAAATGAAGGGGGAATCGATAGACTGCATTAACTAATCTAAATTTCACGACTTGGTTGTATATTTGTTTTTTTTTTGTATTTTCGAGGCACAGATATGAGAAGTTATAATTATAATAAAATTTTCTTCGCTTTGGAAAATATTAAAGATCCTGGCTAGCTCACTGGCAACACAGGGTTTTGAGAAGCTTCTGTGAGTGGGGGATGATGTACACTCTATCGACTTCTTGATACAAGCGAGGCAATCTAAAGTAAGTGTCGCTGGCTATGCGTTTTTCGCTGACCCGAATATATGCGGCGCGGCCGCTCCGCTCGCAATGGAATCGCTGCCATAATGGCAAGCCATCGCTAACTTCATAGTTTTTCGTCACATCTGATGTTATCTATTAAGAAAACTAACTAACTATCAATAAAATCGTGCAGTTTGCCATCGCGGAGAGGATTTTGGCGCGAGCGGTGCGGTCGCGTCGCGTGCTCCCTGAGTCCGCGAGAAGCACACCACCATCGGCACTAAATGAACTCACGTATTAATACATATTCGATAGAATAAAGCATTATTCATTATTGAATGTACATCTTCATGGAAACGTGCAATAATACATGTACTTCCGTACGACGCTGAGCATACAGCCCGTGTGGATATTAATGCGGGATACACCTCAGTTCAGGTTCCCATATTGCTTTCGTAGGAACTAATTATCGTAAGCTCAATTCATGAGGATCTGTGAGAATCGTTACATCTCGTGTATGATTGATCATGGATTGGTAAGGGAATTATCAGAATGAACTTGAATGCACAAGGAGAACAGAAAGAAATTGGTCTCCGTTTCCAGTGTATGATCCTTTTAAAAAACTTGCCTTTTCACGAGTTTTCTGAATTTTCCAGAAATGGAAGCTCTTAGAGCATTTTAAGAGTTTCCTGAACGACATGGCCATGCTTGACCTTCTGACGAACTAAAAGTATGTTCAGAATTGTCCGCTGGATTAGGCATAGTAGTCATCGAGCAAGTTTTATAATTGGGATGACACAGTAATTTTTTTTACATTTGTGATCAGAAGTTCCCACAACCTTGATTCTAAATACAATAATAACGTTGAAAACGCGACATACTGTTCGGGCACCTAACGTGGAAGGTTTTCGCTTGGAAAGCTAAATTGTTCTTCTTCAACATCTTCTCAGTGAGTGGTGTAGCCAGGAGCATTACAAACACGATCGAGAAAGGAGTTGACAAATCTTCTACAGGACCCACTAATCCACTCCTGCTCCTGCTAGGAAAGTGCGAGGCAGTTTATGGCTACCAGCTACGTAGTATTGATGGATCCAGTGAAGGAAGATCGGCGAAGTCGGAAAACTATGTTCTATCCCAACCTCTTTTCTCGCCAATTTTGCCACTCTTGCCTATAAAGAACCTATTACAAATTTGAAAAGGGGCCGAGCTTACTAGCATTGCCCGCTCTCAATAGAAGAATGCTCTACTTCTATTCACCGCTAGAAGTAACTTGATCTGGTCACTGAAGGCTTCCCTGCAGAAGGAATAAACTTTCGAAATTTTTGGTGTCAAGCTGGATGTTGCTGAGTTCTTCGGACGTAGAACTCGAAGACCTGGGAGAAAGGAACTCAATGACCAGCCTCATAGGCAGTTCATAGTCATTGCTAACAACGCTGAAGTTGATTGAATTCGTTGTTGGGCAATGAAGAATTACGTATAGACGGAAATACATCGAATTCTTCCTCCACCCTAATGGGACAAAAATGGCCAACAAAGGGACACTGCGTATGTATGTCATTTCTCTTTCCGCAACTGCATCTACATGGACTAGGAAAATCTTAAAAATATGCGTACAGGCATGTAAAGCAGCGAAAAGTCCTCTAGCAACCAGTGGCAGACGCAGGAACTGGGCGGGAGAGTGGGG
>JARK01001645.1:55423-68978 GCA_000688135.1 Ancylostoma ceylanicum
GGGGGGGGGGGGTAAACTTTATCTTTTTCTTTATCTACCGGGAGCGTCGATGGCGATGCGTTTTTCGCGGACAGGGAAAGCACGCAGCGCAGTCGCTCTGTCCGCGCTGAAATCACCACCGTAGCTGCAATTCAGGGTTTTCTTGAGTGTTCACCAAATTTTTTGTTAACAATAAAGAAAACTAACTAGATATCAAGAAAACCCTATAGCTTCTGTTAAGCGCTTTGCAAGCCGTACCTTACGCAGAAAATATTAAAAACGTGCAGAATTTCTCAACTAACGAGGTTTGCACCTAACTATACAGCTCCCTCCACTGATCATTTGAACGTCATGAGCGCTTTTCACGGCCGATGAGGACCACCCAAGATGCTCCGCCGCCCCGCTCGCGACGTCGCGTCGCCGCGCGGCTGGTCGCGCGGCTGGTCGCGCGGCGCGGTGCGGTGCCGGGCATGGACGCGGGAATTTTTAAGAATTCAATTTCGGATATTACATTCATTCAGTGCGTTCAGTAATATTTACGTGTTGTTTTCATAGATTTAGCTGGTTCCTTGTTCTTGTATTCAGGATACTGCATTTTAAGCTGATTTTCGCTCAGGACCGTTCCAGAAACTATTTTATTTTCTTTCGAAGTGCGAACTTCTCATCGCATGTATATAAAACTGGCCAAATGAGGGGTTGATGGGATAGTTGTTTTCACTGCATCCTCGCTGAAATTTGCAAAGTGAAAAGCTTGCAGGAAAACAGTTATTGAGGACAGGCAGTAGAATTCTGTTTTTCACCCATCCTAACAAAATGGTGAGAAAATGGATAGATTGTCGACGTTTTTCACTGTGCTGATGTTAAACTATTTGCTTCTATTCTAACTACTACTCTGAACTTTAATGGCAACACATTTGATGGGAGAATGTGCTTGCCTTTGCATTTTCATTGCGCTGTGATATTGTTTCAGCTGTTTTGCTTGCCTCCAACCTAGTTTTCCTTTGTAAGGATTTCCGGTCTCTGCATCGTTCTGGTCATCATCATTCCATTTCTGACCTCTTTTAAATGTATTTCAACTTTTTGCAGGAAAAAATGCCCGTAAATCTATTGGGGCGAAATGTCATAGGAATTGCTGGACAAAGGCCATCAGTAAAGGATATCAACGCAGTTCTTGAAGAACTTAGGAAGCCACCCACAAATCCAGCCCCTCGTGGGAAGGTGAGCTTTTTTTGTCATATCAGTCGTGTGCGATGGAAAATCCTCATAATTTGTTGTATTCATAAGACATAAGATGATTTTAGAGAATTCTGAACGAGAAACATGCCATGGCGTTGCATGCGGAGATCAGTACTCATACCGTCGATTCGACTTTCACCGACACTGCTGATTTTTCGAACGTAAGTCTTTGGGAAGCTCGTTTAAGTGCAATTTTCGAATATTTAAGTCTTGTTTATAAATTGCTCATTTCCTTAGGTTTTTCTACAGGGGTTTTTTAAGGCTCTTTCCTATGCTTTTTCGATGCAGAATACTTGTTAATCTTGTTCAGGCTGACATTTCTCATGCTCCCACAAATCAAAAGACCACAAGCAGTGCGCGGCGTCGTAACACTCGTGAGGCTCTCCGTGAACGTCAGGATATGTACAATAAGGTGAGCTTTCCCCACTTACTGTACCTTTCCTTTCCTAATATGAATCGTTCCTGATTTTGTCTTAATACGTCATACATTCATAGTTACTGTTCCCATTTTCAGCAAGAAATGGCTCTAGGAGGGCACCATGATATATTCAATGATCCCTGTCCCGAATTCAAACCTCGAGACTTCGCCAGAGAAGACTCAATAGTCAGCACGGACAATGAGTCTCAGGTGGCGGAGCCTGCTGCCTGTGCTGCATCAGGTTCTTATTTACTCTTTCCCTTACGAGCCATTATAGCTTTTTTACCCCTTGTTAAGGTTTCCTGTCCTCACGATTTCTTGTTTTAGATTCGCAGATGAGCATTGAGTATATGGATGACGAGAATGTGGCACGGTCCTCTCAGGGACGTGCCGGAGAGGGTTGTTCGACTCCGCAAAGTATGGCCAACTATACATTCGCTCCATTACGGGCGATCGACGTTTCTGCTGTTACACCATTGGATGCGATTGCTAACGAGGTATTTTTTCTGCAAGATTAGACTTTACTATTGCCATCTGCAAAATACCTTTTATTTGGTTAGCGAAGTAGTAGTGCGAAGATGCCCAACATATGAACCAGCGACATTTGTTTCGACCGAGAACGACTTCCGCTGAGGGGAGAGGTTTTTCGTCTCAGGATGTGAAGGCACTGTGAATTCTTTAACTGCTCGATCATTCCTTTTTTGGGGAAATTGCTAGACCAATGCGGTCAAATTTTTTGGGATGATAGAGGTGTCCAAGTAACTGAAACATCCCCCTGATCAAGTTCCTAAAGCATTTCAGCAGTTAGAAACCGATCGAACCGTCAGAATTTACTTCATTTCACTGTAGATTCAACTGAAAAGTCATAGGTGATCATCAATAGTAGTATCCACAGTTTATGCTTAAAAAATCCTTGCCTCACGCTTCACTGCCCGTCAGATGAGCCGCGCTGCACCACGTATGATCATACCTATATAAAGGCCATTCGCCCTGAAGTAGAAATTGCGTCGCATATACGCGCGGGCTGATCCATTGCAACCCTGCTAAAAACCACTCGCACGTAGCCTTTCAACTAAGGATTCGAACGGTTGGAATGGATCAGCTCGCCCGCGTATATGCGACGCAACTTCTACTCCAGGTAGAATGCCCTGTAATAATCCATAGGTGACGTGGCGCGGATCAGCAGACGGGCGGTGCTGCGTGAGACAGGATTTTTTAGAGCAACTGTATATCTGATAACTTTTTTGTCTAATGACTTGTTTGAGAGACTTGGTTGTTCCTGACCACTCGCGATAATTCTGGTCCATTTTAGGTGCCATTTGTCTCCCAGTCAAAGAAGGCGGTAAGAGCAGGAAATCAGGAAAAGCCGGTAGCAAATGTCGGACAACAAAACATTGGTTAGTCTTTCCTAACTTTCTCCTTTGGGGCCCGTGCACTCTTATCACGACGTTGAACTTGTTGCTCTATACTTTCCTATCCATGAAGAAATCTCTTCACCGCTTGCACCACACCATGCTCGTTTCGTCTTTCCTTTCACACACTTTCACATCGATTAAGTGCTTCATTATGAGTACTATGTTTTAGCATCATCTGTACCATCAGCGCCATCCAATCAGAATGACTCTATGGATGATGTCTTGTCGAGAATGCGTAGAACACCGAAACGTGCTCCAGCGGCAGCAAGAAGGACCACTGTAACCATGCCATCTTCTCGGCAGGATCTGAGCATAGTAGAACGTGAAGAACAGCAGTGAGTATCTTTCTTCTGTGAATGGTGCTATTACTCCATAGATACATATTTGGTTTCCGTGCAAGATAGTGGACGAAACGGAAGTTAAACATAGTAGTTTAACAGTCTATTTATGTTTTCGTTAATTTTTATTTTCTATGCTTAGAACGAATTTCGTTCTACAGGGTTTTTTCTATCCTCTCCTATTTCTTCAAGCTTTCTTTGGCGGTTTAGCTTGTATTTTTTCAGGGCTGCTGCCTCAGTCGATACAGGTGTGTCACATGTGAACAATGGTACTTACACGATCCATCAGGAGGGTACGTTCACAATAAGAAAGGATGGTACCTATACCATACACCCTGCAGAGAGCCGTGAAGTATCGTGTGATCAACGTGAAGGGACTTTTACAGTAGCTGCAGGAGTCGGAGTCGCTTCAGAAGCAGGAGATGATACGGCCTGCGTTCCGGTACGTTATTTTGCTCACGTTAACGTTAAGGTTGAACTGGCTTTTACATATTGCTTTCTTCACTGAGTATTCTTTTTGTTTGCAGTGTCATCTACAGAAACATTAATTGTAGCGATCCGTTTGAGGTTCATGCTCAGATTCTAGCATTTAGGGTGAGCAGCAACAAAAAGAGCGCGAGGATCTGTTTGCTGTGCCGGCTGTACCAACAAAGAAAGGCAAAAAACCCTCGAAGATTTCTGTAGATCAAAGAGAGGAGAGGCTGGTATGAATTCCCCTTCATGTTTCTAGTCACCTAGCTTGAATAACTGTAATTCTATCAAACTGTTGTGTATTTCAGAACACATCTCAAAAGAAAAACACTTCACTCCTAGAGCTAATGGATGTCGACGTGCCATCGCCTGGGCGAGCACTGTTCGCTGCTCGACCCACTAAAAAGGTATGACACAGTGGATTTCGCGGTGATATCTAGTGAAACGAAGCAGTTACTCCATGTTTTAGCCGCGAGCTCTTGCGAAAACTCCTGTACGACCGAAACAGAATCAGAATGATGGTGAGTCCACTCATTTTTGTTTTTATTAAGCTAGTACCCTTGTATTTCATTCCAAATGTCTCTTCCTAAGCGACTTCTTCTTCACCCTTCAGATGTACCACATTTTCAGTCTGTGAGGTATTTATTTCCTCATTTCAAGAGCTTTTCTCTGCCTACTGCACGTTCGAATCAGTTCACTGCATAAGGTCGTGCGCTTACCATGCGAGTCCCCTGTAGCGAACATCCATACGCTTTTGCTTCTCTTATTGTCACTCTAGCCTTTCTAGATCTTCAAGTATTGATTTTTCTTCCAGAAAATATTTTTTATGAAGAAAGTTCAAGTAGACATTCTCTTGTGAATGGCTGAACAGAAATTTTGAGTGTGAGAGCAAAATTGGATAGTATGAATGTGCTGTTTCCAACTTTTTGCCACTTCTACATCTTTGATCGCCCAAATTCTGTTCAATCGTGAGAATGTTTGGTTCTGTCACTCTCTCCCTTTAGCTTCTTTTTATTTATTGTGCTTTTGTGCAAATGTGGAAACTGTTCGGGACTTTTGAAATGTCTCCCTTTAGCTTCTTTTTATTTATTGTGGCCTCTACTTCTGCAGATGCCATGGAAGTGTCGATAGTCATGTCGGACATAAGTCAGCAACCATCGATTGCTTCTGACGATGGTTCCATGGTTGATCCTGTGTCGGATCCCAGACCATCACAGGCGACGCCAAAACGAGCTCCTAGTTTTGCGAGGAGATCATCGACCACGGTAACTAAATCACGGGCAAAAATTTCGCCTCAAGGCATATTTTTGTCTAGTCAACTCTTATTCTTAGTTTTGCTGAAGAATAGCTCGTTCCAGCCTCATTCACTGATTCACTTGTCCGCTCAAGGAACACCCAGTGGTGATGGAAGCTTGAAAGCTACACCCTACTCTGATATGTCACTTGAACAGAAGAGGGAAGTTATAAAGGTATCTCTAGGATTTGTTCTACTAGCGAGTATATTCACTTAATTTTTCGTTTAGAAAAGTGTCGAGCGCCTCTCTCAACCGAAGCGACAGAATGTTGTTTGCACCAGGGCTGATGTAGGTTTCAAAAAATGTTTCTCAGAGGTTGAAGAAGTATAGTATGTGAATTAATCGCACATGGATTACTTCTTTTTTTCTATCGTGCTGCGATTTTTTCGCCATACATACCGTCTCAATTGAATTACCCGTTGAGCTGCAACTGTGCGTTAACATGAGGTCTATAAAGGTATAGTCTATTTCATACGCGACAATAGTTGGGAATCCGTGCGGAATACCCGCTTTTCTCTCATTCCTCTCCAAATGCTGCACACTTTCTCGCGTACTTTTTCTTTCTGCGGTCTTCCCAACTATCGTCCCTGGCGAAACACACTATAGGACACGGAGCAAACGGAAGAGCTGGAGACGGGACTTGCTCTTCCCTAGTGGCAAAAACCATGACGCTATCGCACACCTGCTTACTTACTTTCTTTTCGTGAATTATCCTGGAGGGGTTTTCTCTAATGTTTTTCAGTGGTATAATTTTTCGTTATGAATTAGTGCAAATTTCCAGCCTAGAAGTGCACCACATTCACCATATGTGGGAACGCTGAGCGGGAACACGACTGTTGCGGAGCCAGTGACACCATTCGAGCCGATTGGTTAGTGTACAGAGCATTTATTAACATTAGCGCCAGAGTTTGTTCAAATTGATTCAGCTTTGGTAACTGATTACAGTCTTGTTGATTTCTCTATGTATATGAGTGCCACTGTAAATATGTTATATAATAGATCCACGCCGTATGATTGTGAAAAATGCTGAGAGAAGTGGTACAGCTCGTCGTGTACCTCAACCCAGGACTCGGAGAGGTCTGGCTTCGAAACAAGCACTGTTCGAGCAAGACGCTGAGGTAATTGCACTTTCCTGAGATTTTGGTTGCAGCTCTCCCTGTAAGATATTAGTTCTTCAGGCAACACCAAGGCCTCTTCGTGATAACCTGCTCAAGCGTATGGGAGATTATAAGCCAGCCAAAACTTCTGACGAGAAGGAGACATCTATTGCGAAATCAACAGCAGAATCTGCCCCTTGCTCTTCTGCTGAAGATGTTTCGATGAGTGCTGGTGTCGCTTCACCTGTAAATGCCACTATGGAAAATGGCAACGAGGAAACCGTTGTTGTACCTCCTCCGCCTCCTCCTACAGCAGTAGATGATTCTTGCGTTGTGAGTTTGATTCCAATGTTGAGAGTTAGAAGGTATCAGGCACTTTCACCGGGTTGGCCCAAGCACCCTAAGCGGCCTTCCTGGTATAAGGTATGCAGCCTGGCCGGTCTCTTTCCGCGGCTAGCCCGGTAATGAGTGAGCTTCATTCAAGCTACGAGGTGAGCCGGGGCCTGCCCGGTGCCCAAGAGGAAAGGCCGAGGCCTGATCGGTACCTCATAATAAGAGACGGGGGCCTGATCGGTACCTGATAAGAAAAGGCTGGGTCTGCCCGGCACCTCAGATTTGTTGTCGGGCAACTCGGTGAAAGTGCCTGAGTATGGGTTAAGAGAACTGGAAAACGCTAATGCGGCACATGTGATTGATTCAAATTTGGAGCTAGATTTAGTTCATAAGACGCTTTCAGTCACCTCGTGCACCGGCTGGAAGAAGCGCTGCCTCGACGTCATCTTTGGTATATTCCTACTTACTTCATTTGCTAGTGTTTTGTTGAGTTCATTTGCTTCAGGGAGTGCTGTCTCCTGACGATGAGCTTTTGCGTGCAGCTAGGAGCCTTAGCCTTGAGGGTAAGCTTAGATAGCTTTGTCGTACTTCTTTACATGTACTGCCATTCTTGGCAGCTTTTTAGATGTGTCTCCGGCTGGAAATGTGACCAGATACACAGTTTCGAACGAGATGGGTGATGTTCGACAACAACAACAGCCACAAAGTGTGTTGAAACAATTTTAGTTTTTGTTAACTATTTTTAATGGGTTTCTATTCTATTCTATTCTACTTGCAGATAAATTACTGTCTTCAACTTAATTTTTATGTTGCCCTTGTAGGACTACTTGCGGAGAGCGTTTGCACTGTAGATACACCTCATAGACTCGCTCCGGAGAGCTCTAAGCGCAGGTTCACGTCAGATTCAATGGAGGACGATGTGATGGCTCCTGAGAATAGCGCATGTTCTTCTGGTAATTTGCTTACTCTATGTGCGATGTTTTCTTTTATTCCTTGTCTGGAGTTGCTGTCAACAGTGAACTTTTAAAGCTTTGCTGTTTTAACGAAACCCGTACGCGTTTTCGTGATTGTGTAAAGTTTTACATGGTGATTTGTAGTTAGAACTAGTTCTATCTTCGATGACGGGGTAACCCTATGATTAAAGCTCATTATTGAAGACTGTGAAAAATAGATCGTTTGTAGAGGATAGCAGTATTGCCGTTGACGATCCATTAGAAGTACGCCCACAATCGCGTGGTCCGAAAAAAGAAGAGGTTATGGTATTGAAACCAAGGGAAGTTGGTAAGTTTAGGCAATTCTAGAATCTATCCTACCACGGTAATTTATTTGAATCCATTCAGTGCATCCTGAGGTTTCGACACCGAACGTTCGCAGATCCAAACGCAATCGCATGAAGCCGGCGAGGGAGTGGCTTGGCGAGAAACCTGTCTATGCTGTGTCACCAGGAGGTCGGTCTTTTTTATGGTTTCTGTTAGTTCAGGTGGACGATGAAAAGAGATGGTTAGTTCTTTGAAAAGAATCGAGAAGAAACGCTGAAGCAGCGAAAAAACTAGTGGCGGGTGCAGGGCGATCGCCCCACCCCCACCTTCCCGCCCGCCTTGTTATTGTAGATTGGCGATTTCTTTTTCGAAAATTCATTGTAAATTAGTTAAAAATTCTAAATTAGCCATTTTTGAATGTTTATCATTACTACTATTATTACTCCAATATTAATTTTTGGGTGTGTATCATGGTGAGAGAAGGGGTGTAACCAGAAGACTCTGATTGGCGCATTCAGGCCGCCGCCCATCACGCCCTTGTATTTGAACTCATGCGGCGCCAAGCCCAATTACACAATGTACTACGGTCCTGACGCCGTTCGAGTTGATATAACCGGGCGTGACCGGCGACCGAAGTGCACCAATCCGAGTCGCCTAGCTACGTCTCTTTTCCCGTCACGATGATATACACCCTTTATTTTTAACTTCTCAGTGATAAAGCTTACATTTTTAGCAAATTTATTTCTTCATCCGAGTCTACAAAGTGGTGGTGACTGCAGTTTTTTTCCTACGCCTACCTCCTCCCCTTCTGTTTTTCCTGGGGGTTCCTGCCCTCGCCACTCACTGAAACGTACTATAAGCAAAACAGCTGTAATTGGTACGATTAACACTGGTCGTCACAGTGATAAAATTATGATAAAGAATGGAGCAAGTGTTCACCATTGCATGCTAGACTGAATTATAACATGACACGTTGTGTCATTGGATGTCAGCTTATTGTTAGAAAAATTATTGTACAGTTAGCGTGAATGATGGTGGCCTTTCTGCGTAGTCGAGACGTACACCGCGCAACCGTGCTGCGCGTGTCGGAATCGATGTCGTCTGCCGCCTCAATGCTACCTAGGCGCTTTCCTTCCCAGAAACATCGAAACTTTGGAAGAAAAGCGCCTAGAAATCGCACTCCGGCGGCGGACGACATCGATTCCAGCGCGCGCGGCGCGGATGCTCGGCGTCTTTCTCGAGGCCGCGGAGAGCCCACCGGCATCGATGCTTACTCTGAACTGTTGGTCCTCTACGTGAAATCCCATAAAGGTGAAACTCATATCCCGTCATGTGGACTCACTCATGGTCCGTGATTGCAAAGGGCGGTTTCGAATTATTATGGAAAGATAGAAAAGAATTCTGGGTTGGGGAAATTTCTTTTTATAGGTAGCAAAACCCTTGTTGGTGTCAATGAGGTAGAAGTGCGGGACAAGCGTTGGCTGAGAGTCAGAACAGCAAATTACGCCGTTGTACAACAAAGAGAGATGCAACTGGCGGGTAAGGAGTTTTGTCATCCTCACTGGGTGAGAAAGTTAATGAAAATGTACCATAATTTTCAGAATATCAACGTAGAATGCGTGAGAAGCGCAAGGAGGAGGCTCGTAAGCGTAAGCTCGCGAAGATTCGTGATCTGAAGCGTCGTCACAGGAGAGGTGAGGACCTACACACCACCGTGGAGTCAATTGTAACCAGCAGTGACGAGGAAGACATCGAGGCGATTGTGCACGTTCGTTGATAGCGCAACATTGCATTTCAACGTTATTGTACTTGTATTTGTATAATTCAGTCTAGTTTTGGTGTGTGTACTACTCGACAATGTCATTATCCGTATTTATCGTGTTTTATGCATGATTTATGTAAATGGAGAATGGTAAATTGAATTTTAACTCAATTCCGTGAATTTTTATTACCATCATCCATTTTTTCTATCATAAATTCCGAAATACTAGCGCCATTTGTGGTTTCTTACGCGTTCCATGAATTGTTGGACCCGCTGTGGGTCGAGCTCGTTCTGCCATTTGCCGTCTTTTTTGAAGTCTGACCCGACTATCAAAGCGTCTGCGTCTCCAAACTGATGGACATTGGAAGTGGTGACGCCAGAGCCGACGAAGACTGGCAGTGAGCAGGCGGATCGCACTCCTAGGTAGCTGTTGTAAGATCTAATTAGGACACTGAGAATGCATGGAGTTAGGGGTTCAGTGGGTAAATTTTCGAAAATATTAGGTTGTCCCAAAAATAATGGCCGCTATCGATGTAGCAGTGAAAATTTGAAACTTGGTAACTCCACCAATTCCGGAGTTAGGTAGACAATTCCTGAACAGTCAGGAAGCTCAAGGCTCGCGCCACTTACCTTCTAGGACCATTTTGTCATTCCTTCGTTTGTGCGATTTTTACAGATATGCACCTTGGGTAGCTCAACTTTAAAGCGGCCACTATTTATGGGACAACATATAGTAATAGTGTCGGTGAATTTGACTCACTTTGAATATCCGTGACGTCAGCAGCATGTCCTGTACATCGTCCAGTGACGATTACTCCATCGGCTAGGAAGAACTGAGCTGCTTCTGCGACGTCGCCGACGCTGAGATCGGCGGTGACGGCATGTGACCTAAAATGTTTCGAGTATTGGCTTCCGATTCTACGCTTGGGATTTTCTTCCAGGGGCCGCATGCATCGTTGAGATTACCCTGGGTAAGCGCACAAACATCCCCCCCCCCCACTGTTTAACACGGGTGTCCACACGTTTACCTTTGGTAATCTCAATGATGCATCTAGACCCAGGAAGTAGAAATCGAGACCAGAGCCTGGATGCATGACAGATTACTCAGAGTAAACGCATTGGCGCCCGTGCAATGAGACGCACATTAGCCTGTTGTTTACACGTTTACCCTGGGTAATCTCATTCATAAATGCAGCCGCAAGATGCGCAAATAATCTCACGAATGTTTCTTTTTGACGTCGGTGACGACTGCAACAGAATCTGCGCCTATGGAGTGCGCATAGCGGAGCAGCTCCCCGGCACATCCGTCCATCCAGCCCTCGTCGGCCACGTGCGAGAACACGAAACATTCGGCTCGGATCAGGTCAAAATCTATCCAGACACAGCTATAGAACGAGATCCAGCACTACACAGTGGATGCGGCTCACCGTTGCAGTGTGCCACTGCCAGAGCTTCCTTGTTGGCTCCAGCCAGGATCTGTACTCCAAGAAGCATCTTCTCGCGTCGTGGACCAAGTGTTTCAGTGACAGCTTGAACATTGAGCGATATGCACTGTTACAAGGTTGTAAAGCTAAGCCAATGGCAAGTTTCCACCCACTTTTGCACGCCAGTGACATGGCAGCTGTGATCTCTGGTCCGATTGGCGGCTTGACATAAGGGATGTCATGCATGTTTTCGACGATTATTCCATCCTGAAAGTGACTGCTATTGGATGATAGTATGCAGGAAAAATAATGAAATTTCCTAGGTGAGACGGTCACAAGTTTGCTGAGGAGGCGCTTCGGGTCTCGGTGAATGAGTCGAAACTCCTTACAATGGGCGTCGATGACGGTGACCCGTCTGCGACCTCGAGAAGTACGCGTCGCGACCGCGCCGCTCACTATGGAATTGTCGCCGTGGTGGCGAATCTGGGTTTTCTTGATAGTTGTCCATCATATTTGATAGTTACTAATGAGAAAACTGACTGACTATCAAGAAAACCCCATAATTCGATGTCCTCAAGAGGTTTCCTGCTCGAGCGGCGCGGTCGCGCCGCGTGCTTTTCGAGGCCGCAGAGGAGTCACCGCCATCGACTCCCACTGCACATACTCACCACATTTGCATCGGCGTATATTTGTGTCTCTTTACGAACAATCTGAAGTATTTCTGGCAGGGACAATTTGCTCAATGGTGTGCTGAAATTTAGAAACTTCCATTAACGGGATTATCAAGAGTAAAATTATACACATTGAATTATACACATTGGATTCAGTGAAAGTCACTACCCAGGTAAAGCAGGGACGTGGATCATTCCGAAAATGAACGGTCGAGCACATTCCTTTATTACTCGAATTGCCTTCTTCATAACGCTGAAGCGAAAACATGGTGAATTTGTGCTCAAAAAACGTGCGTATGACCACAATATTGCAGAAGTTTTATTTGTTAAATATTATACATGTAATACTTAAACGAATAGTAGCTGAAACTGCTATAAATGAATTTAAAACCAACGCAAAGTGAAAGAAATCAGTTCCGAACACCAAGGAGTGAACGACAGTGCAGATGGCGGAGGCGACTCGGCCATAGTATCATATCTGTAGCGTCGTAATTGATTGTTTCTGAGCTATCATTCAAGGATCAAGCAGCGTTCGCGAGAAAATGGTGAGAATGGTCGGTGAACCCAATAAAATATGTGGTTTGGGTAAATATTAGGTCTGAAACTCTTGCAGCAACATTTACTTTGGATCCACCAATTTCTTGGTCCTGAATTCAAATTTTTTTTGCAACGGTATGTAGTAGAACATTTTACTAATTCTCAACAATAAAAATTGGCAGACCTGTTCCCATCTATGAATGATAGTGTTATGATTGTTTGGAAAAAGTGTTCCTACACTTGTTGTAAATGCTGTGGTTTTCAAAGTTGAGCTTACTGCAATAACAACGAGAGTTTTTTCCTTCACAAATGACAAATCCCGTGCGTTGGTGACCTCATCGCTAGTTCACAGAGCGTGAGATGTCACTGGGTGTTTCATCCGTAATGGTTTGTTCCTGGTGCTCCTTTCTTTTTGAAATTGAACAGTGTAACACTTTAACGTTAGTCACGATATTGTTCACCGCTTTTTTATTCGCGCTCTGCCAGAGTGTTACAAAGAACACGGGGAAGGGTGTCGACCACAGGACAAGGTTTGCGCCCATTTACCCCTTTTACACTCGTGTTACTGAAATTTATTCATACCCGGTGGGTAAAGTTCTGAAGTTTCGGACAGGGTGCCTCTAGGTTGCGAGTGTCGTCCGTTTTTCTTCTTGACGACCGTATACAAGATTTGGGGCGACTCAGAACCACCGCAAAAGTTGATCCTATCGGAAACTTGCTCGACACAAAGCTCGTTGACGACTTGTCTTTGCCCTTCGTTGTCGACAAGTTGTTAATTGAAAGCTCGTCGACAACCTGCAAAGCCAACGACCGACCATTTTTTTCTTCTGCTGACTTGTTGTTGTGTTATTTGTCATCTTGTTTTTGCTCACCCTGGCCTGAGGAAGGTATTTGAGCAACGGAAGCTCTCCAATAAAAGATTCAAACAAAGATTATTTGTTGTCCTAGCAGGATTGACGATGAAGTCGACTGACTGTTCCAGAGGGCCTCGCTGAGGTCACTGGATGACTAATTTACAATCCATACATTCTCGGATTCATAGAGAGAAGAGTAGCAAATATGCATATGATCAACCAATATCCTTTTTAATAAATGAAGAAAAAATGACGGGAAAATGATAGATAGTTATCAGTGGCGGACGTTGGGGGGGGGAGGAGGAGGGGGATGGAACTTTGTACTAGTTTATTTTTAATTGTTTATTTCTATCATCATTCCTTTAAATAATTATTATTTAGTATTTAATATTTGAAATGATATTTTTAATGCTTTTATTTGCCGTCCGGGCCCCCAAAACGGTGGAGACCCCAATTTCCCCCCCCC
>JARK01001645.1:69456-92983 GCA_000688135.1 Ancylostoma ceylanicum
TGAAATTAATATTTTATTAATTTTATTTTCCGTCTGGGTCCCCAAAACGGCGGAGACCCCAATTTTTTTCCCACGCCCCCCCTCCCTCCCGCACACTTTCTGCGTCCGCCACTGATAGTTAACAGAGTGTTGACCGAATAAAAATCGAATAAATTCAAATAATTTGAAAAACAATTCAAAGGTTCATCTAAAAATCGAACATTTCGAAAGCACAAAGCTTCACAGCCCTTAATTTTGCTTACCCGAAGGTGTAGGGCTCTCCATCTGCCGAACACTTCAATCTATCAACTTATTCGAAATCGAATATTCGAATATCCAATGTATCTAATACATTATTCGATCAACACACTAATAGTTATGCACCAACCTAAAGAAATTCTTGAAAAGTTAGATGTAGTAAAAACGTTGTAGGAGTAGTCGTTCACTACTGTTGAGTGCATCCCCCCAACCCCCCTCCCCCCTCACCGGTCAAGTTTTCAAAATAGTACCACTCATCTACTTAAATCTTCTCAATTTCTGGCCATCCCGGAAACTTAGGCATTGAATCACAATCGGTGCTCGATGATTCGCTAAAATTCACCACTTTCCTTTCAAATAAGTTGTCATTAGTTGTCCTCTACATGAAAGAAAAAACCAAATAAGAACTTTAATACATACGTACGACTGAGGCCCAAGGATGGAAATACGCATACCTATAACCAAAATGGCAAAACAAAACATAGGCACATATTTATAATACAATGCCGAGAATCATTTCTTTCCCTATGCCTGATGAACAGGAACACATAACATAGGACACCGTCGTTTACCATTTTGGGCGTGCCACATGTTCGCTGTACTTTCTAATTCAAAACCACAACGCTGTCACCCCTGTACCCATCCAGAGCACTGACAGTGAGGCGAAAACGAGACCCTTAAATTGAGAGAAATGAACTTGTGTTTCCTCCTTCTCCCCTCCCTTCTCCTTTATCTTTTAATTTCTTCTATGCGTTTTGTTTCGTTTTTCATTTTCTTTTCCTCTCCATCTAAAGGAAGAAACAAAACAGAGTTCTTTTTCCATTATTTGTTCCTCTACATTTCTTTGGCTCTTATTCTTACCCATTTATTCATTACTATCACTCACTCAACGTTTGCAAGGCGCCCGTCTTCCTTTCGAATTCTCCAGAGTGCTCAGCAAAAACGTCAAACTTGTTGCGTTTGTTTACATTGATTCAGCACCCGAGTTCGATTCCAATAGAAATACTGAGCAATTGAAAAGAGATGAGCTGCTCAGCGCTTCTCTAAGCCGTGAACGTTGGCCATTTTTACACGTTCGGAGTGCAGATGCGTAGCTGCACGTTAGCTAGGATTCATTGTGTGTATGTCACTCCATTTATTTCGCGGATTTTTTAATTTACGTATCCAACAAAACAGGTACTCAAAGCGCCTACCCATGGAAACACTCACCTATTTTGTTCTGATCTGAAACTTCTGTAGATTCGGAATCCTCTGAATCCTTCCAAGAAATAAATCCATGAGCGTTGATTCCACGGATGTCAATTGAATAAGCAGGAGGGTCCTTACAAAAAAAAGCAAGTTACTGTCCAGGTAGTCCACCTGTGCACATTCTCTCTACAGCATCTTCGCAAAGTCAAGGCATGTTCTTGCATAGTGGCCAGCATCATCATGTGTTCGCGTTGCAAAACTGGTTAAATTTTGAGGCAATTCAAGGGCATGCCGTAGAAATCACATCCTTTTTCCCAACCCCAATAAACCCTGTTATTTCCTCTAACTCTACGCCAAAACGAAGAGCTCCCTACGAAAAGATACATGTATCATGTAGTCCAAGCCTAGATCCAAGCGAACTCAAGTTTTAGGAACTTAGGAGATCTCCCTCTACTGAAAAGTCCAAGGCGTTCTCTCCTCCCTGAAAACATCAGCGTTTGGTGGACTTGCGAAGATTTGAAGAGGAATACTTCTCCCTTGTTCCCAAAATTGCATTTTATGTAAAATCGAATATTTGAATTCGAATGTGTCCAATGCCCCATACGGGTCCCGATGCCGAACTCCTGCGCAAAACGAGGGAGGTCCTTACCAAGCAATTTTCGAAAACGCAATATTTGTGGTACACACCCTGGTACCAAATAATTACCACTTATCAAATCACGCCATCTTTTGGTGTGCGGAAACCGGTCTGCAAAAATCATCGACTTCCAGCTCTATCTGACTCCTTTCACTGTCTCATAGGCCATAGAGGTCTAGAGCAACGAATTTCACCTCCACACCTAGAAAGTGGCAGTAAACCAGAGACTGTGGCGGTGCATACCTCGACTGATATCTACTGCATGCCCTTGCAGTACTTCCTCATTCTCACCGCTCTTCCCTTTTCTTGCTGACACACCTATGAATCAAAGAGAAGAGTAAACATATGGAGGTTTGCAACACTGATGATTCTTTTTCAATTATTCATAGAAACTAACTGCCAACCGGTTCCCGGTTAACTTAGAGCACTTCGGTCACATGTCTTACTCTTACGAAATTCGAACTCCGCGGGTGCTGAGGTGTCACTGATTTGAGTCAAGGTTTTTTTAGATGAATCCGTCTATCGTGCTATTGTTGGCGGCTGCTTCGCTGCCTCATTGTTTCGCCATCTTCGGAATTGGTAGACGGCAGTCGGTCGCTGTCGCTGGTCGTCTACTGTGCAATGGTATACCAGTTGCAGGGGTGAGAGTCAAGCTGTATGAGAAAGAAGTATGTGAGTTCCCATCTTTTTTCCATACTGTTAGCAAGGACCACATGCACGAGGGAGATTACCTATGGTATACGTGACAAAACTACACAAACTTACCCAAAGTCAATTCGTGCATCAACATTTTTACCCTAGGTAATCTCAGCGATGCATCCAGGCCAAAAGGGTATTTCAATTTCTGAGGGTTTCTGGCGCTGGGAAGGTTCGTTCCAAAAGTCACTGAAAACTGACAGATGTGAAAATTATAATTTATTTGAAAAATTGGGACCAACGGATTGAGGAGGTATTCCAGGAGAAAATTTAAGAATTCTAGGAAACTTTTGCAGATGTACTATGTCTAATACAAATGCAAGTACTTATTTGCAGTCTTGGACCGATTGATGGACGAAGGTAGGACGGATTTTACTGGTTGTTTCTATTTATGGGGAAGTAAGACAGAAATCACAAACATCGATCCCAAGGTCAACATTTATCACAAGTGTAACTATTTCGGGGTGAGTAGTTTTTCAATTTCTTCTCTCCTATTTTTTTCTTGCCGTTCTTTTTATTCACTCAGAACTCTTCCTGCATATTTTACTAAGTACATAATTTCGTTCTTTCAGCCCTGCTACAAGAAATTCGGCATCACGATACCTGACAACTACATTACACCTGGTCCACATCCACGAGCTATGTTCAATATTGGTACTATTGAGCTTGCCGGCAGATTTTCAGGACAGTCGATAGATTGTTTCAATTGACTCATAGATTGAAGTCGCATTTGTAAATATACCTTATTACCGTCACCGATTTTCCGTTTAAATGTGGCATATGTGGTGATCAGTTGTGAGTTATCACGTTAGTAACTGTAATTAGCATATTCTGACGACTAGCTGACAAAAAGTGCACATATCACTTCTAATATATTGTATTAACATTTTTTATGTTGATACTGGTGTTGTTACGTCTTAATAAATGTAGATTACATAGCATCTAAGGTACATTCCTCACGAAACGATGGGGCCGATGAGGCGGTCCGGAGATCTAGAGGCGGCGCGGCGCGGTGGACTTATCAGCACACACCAATTATTCGATAAACTTTTATCGTTGTATTTTTTAGGTTGTAAAACTATAAATGCGCGTTTGTGGGTCAAACTAAAACAGTTTTGAAAGCAGTGATGCAGCACCTCAGTCCAACTTGTACCCACCATTAATATCGGTAAACCTTCGCCATCTTTTGGGCAAAGAAAAAGTGTCTCCTCAGAAGAGTCCGCAGCAACACGAGGCAATATAGCAGCTCGTCCAAATTCTCACCCTGGCGAAGTTTTTGAACTTCTTCTGTGCCAAGGAAATTCCCTTCGACAAAACAAAGTTATCGCCTGATAGTGGCAAGTCTAGGCTACACGGCGACCATATGGACAACTTTCCACCCCAGGTTGGGAGAGGAGGGCAGTCGAAGTTTTGATCATTTCCCGACATCCGGTTCAGTTACCCAAGTTCCGGGAATTTTTAAATTATCGATTATTGCACTAATTTCCTCTAATAGCGAAGCAGATATCCTGTAAATATCTAGCATGGAGTGCTTCTCAATTCTGCTGTTGTTTTTCCCCATTTAAAGCCGCATAACTCACAAATGTAAAGTCCATAATTTCGGTAGGTCAAATACCAAATTTGCTTAAGAATAGAAAACTGGAGATTTCTCAACAATTCATGTATGAATATATGCGCCTTGGTTTGCTCTTTCATGCAGTAACAAATAATCCAGAATGAGTGCTCAGAAAGGAGTCCATAAAGGCTGTAGAAAACAGCGCGCATCCATAGTTTTACACCGTAATAGTTCTTTTCTTAAATACGTACAATTCTTCCTACAACTTCACCACCTTTACTACCATAATCTATCAATTCGGTGAGTTTCTTCATTACGTTTATTCCAAACTGCTCATAGCTAACGTCAAATGCGAAAAAAGGGCACTTCTCACTTGTCTGTAACGGTAGTCACAATTGTTGTGGAATCCTCCGCAGTAGCGATGGATTCAGGAGGGGTTCATCGTTTTCCCCTGGATGATGTGGAAACCCGGAATAAGCAAAGTATCCTTTTAGTACCTGAGCATGCTTGAATGCTGGAATAGTGATTGGTCAAAGTTCGCTTCAGACTAGGCTTACTTCTCCTGGTATTTCACCACCCTAGCCAGGTCGAACGCAGTTTGTTTGCACAATTGGCGGCAATTGGTTTCGGATGAGGTATCAGGTTAAGAGCCAAAAATTCTCAGTATTCAACAGGAAGTGGCTGCATGGAATTAAAACCTAAGGCATCATTGGAAACCCTCCCTTTATTCATAGTTGTTGCTTTTCTTAGCGGTGAGTGGAGCTTTTGTTTACTCATTTGTTTACAAGCAGTGTTGATCAAAAAGTATTCTTATTGGACCAACTTTTCAGTATTTTGTTCATTTCAGTTCTATGCCGGGCCATAAGTCCAGACTACCACGACTTCCTCATTCAGAACCAGCTGGTATACGAGCAAATCTTCAGAAACTACCAGAAGGATGTAGCACCAGTCCACTCTGAATGTAACTCCTCTTGTTCCGTAGTCCCTGTGCAAACAACTTATTTTAATAATTCTTTTTCGATTTTTCGGTTTTTTCTGAACGATCTTTTTTTTTGCAAAGGTAAAAAATTCGGTAGAAGGTATGCACATTATTCAGCATACAGCATAGTAATCCGGTATTTAGACAACGATTCAGTACCAGCTCGTGAATACCTCAATGCAAGAGGTGACATGTCGAATCTCAAGGTCTCATTTCAGCTCATCAACGGCAGTTTTCTACAGCTTGTAGGTTTTGTGGCTAAAATGGACTCAGCTCAGTCTCAGGATTCCGTTTCAGGACCAAACGTCACAGTCAGTCCATGTGCAACTGGAATTCAGCGTGGTAAAAAGAGTATAAATACATGAATAGATTCTTCCACAAAGTAGTTCTTGTTGTTTGAGGAATGGATGGATGTCCGCCTAGCATGGGACCCTGCGAATTTCTCGGATATTAACTACATTTATGTGAGAAGGAGTCAGATATGGATTCCAGACTTCACTATCAGAAATAGGTGCGCGAGTTGACTACGAGGAGGTTGTGAGGAGGAAGGGGGGTGGGGTTCGATGCTGAAGAATTTATGCAGCTACTACATTGATGCAAATAGAAATTACTTTCTGCAAATTGCTTCAACCGGGCATGATGCAGCTTCTCCATGAGTTTTTTCCCTTTCAAATCGACTTACTTTCCCATTTTAGCGAGAAGACCGAGGAAAGTCTACCAGAAGAAACCCAATATTCCTATGTAAGCTCTTAGGGGAAACTATATCATTCTTACACTAACAGAAAGTTACAGATCACCTACTTCGGCTTGGTATCCTCCTTCTGGAATCTCGTGGTTCGCCAACCATGTACGCTTAAAGTATGCTATTTTGTTATAAAGCTCTTCATCCGATAGGTTTGAGACAGCTCAAATGTTCAATTTCAGCTGGAAAAGTTCCCCTTCGACACTCAAAGCTGTATGTTCTGGATCTACAGCAACAGCGCTGGCCTAGAAGAGATCTTCGCTGAACATCGAATAGTCGCAGGACTGGATGTCTCCTCATGGGTGAGTTTTGCTTGAAGAAAGGAACGAATTTTATACGGAAGGCCTGCTTTGTGAAATTATATAGGTTGTAGGGAAAGTTCTCGCGGTTTTTGAGACATTATATTTTATTGACTTTTCAAGAATAGGAAAACACATTAAGAAGTGAATCAATCATCACCACGTACTACAACTCTTTGCTATTTTATGGGTAGCGTTTGGATGCCATCGGCATAAAACTGCGCTGGTATTGACTCGAAAAACTTGCTCAACCAGCGATCCAAGTCATCTTCATCATCGCGCGCTTTTCCTTGCAAGGCGTTAGAGAGAGCCAGGAGAAGTTGGTAATCTCTTGGCACAGGATCAGGCCTGTACGGTGGTGAAGCCAGCACTTCCCATCCGAAGTCGTGCAGCTTCTGGGGAATCACTCTTGTAGTGAGCGGACGAGCACTATCGTGCAGGAATCAGATCGCGGCGTAATTCGGACCCTTTTCTGCAATTTTTGCGGTTGTTCTATCCAGCCCCTGACAGTACAGGTCCAACGTGAGTGCAATATAGCGTGGCAGTACCTCACAGTGTATGATGCCTTTGCAGTCACACCAAGCACTGATCATAACCATCAGAGTGTGATGACCTGCCTTTGACTGCGGCTCATGCTGCTCATCCTTGTCAACCCAAGGTGGACTGTGCTTGATGTTGACATACAGACACGACTTCTTATCCACTGTGAAGATGGACTTCATCCAGTTATTTATGCGTCTGTACGAGGGCAATTCAGTAGCCACCTCGGTACGTCGCTGCAGACCGCGTTCCGTGAAATCATCATCACACACTGTGACAACTTTGGTACTTTTCCCAACTTAGGCAGATGATCGGCAATGATGGCAAAGTGAACGTCCAAGACTTGCGTTCTTCCACACATAGTTTGCCGTGGATCTGAATCTACCAGCTGCCGCAGTCGACCATTGTCGACTCCGGATCCGCGTCCCGACCATGACGAAACATTGAGGTTGAAGTCGCCAGCATGAAAGCGTCTGGACCAATCTTGTGCAGTGCTTTCAGTCACTGCACTGTCCCCAAATACAGGGTTGATACGGCGACTGGATACGGTTGCTAATATACCAGATTTGAGGCCATATACTGAAAGATCGCAAATGTACTGTTTCGAAAAATCGATCTTTCTGGCAGGGGTTGTGCAGGAGTTTACAGTGAATGATACTAATAAACTTGCATGTACCTGACCTCCTTATATATACAGAAAATAGGTCGCTGCAAGGCAACGTGGGGTTAAAAAAGGCACACTTCCAAAAACCGCGAGAACTTTCCCTACAACCTAATACAAACAAAGGAATGAGCAACGTTTCCATTTCTTTTTCTCTTTATATGTTTTTTTTTCAATTTCCGAAATTTCTCCCTGCGGGGAGAGGGTTACGGTTACGCTGCAACCGTGTGAATAAAAGTGAAAAGAAAAAACCACACGTCTCTTCCCAGCTTCCCACCAGCAGTGAAGTGGGAGAAATGTGTATTCCCAATATATATAGGACTGGGATTAGTGCAACGTTATTCACGGGAAACAACTATGGTAAACGTGATCAACTGATTTTCATTCCATAAACTACTTCATACCTGGAGACGCCGGAGGTGAAAGGGGGTTTGCTAACCAGGGGCAGCATGCATCATCGAGATTGCGGAGATGTGAACATCATCGAGACCGAGATGTAAAGATATGAAGGATGATGGTCTGGATGCACCGCTGAGATTACCCAGGGTAAATGTGTTGACGCAGGCGTTAACGATAGTTGAATTTGTGTGTTGTTAACACGTTCACCTTCGGTTATCTCAATGATGCACGCGCTCTCACGTTGACGATGGGTTAGTTTGGCGATGTTAACGATGGGTTAGTTTAGCGGTGGTGTTTTACCCTGAGTAATCTCAATGCTGCGTACCGCCCACGGCATCCTCAGTTATGTGCCCATGAATCCTAGCTCAGGAGTCTTTGAGGAAAAGCTTTTAGTCATTATCAACACCACCTAACAACACTTGTAAATGTTCCTAAGAGTGTTTAAAAATGCCTTCCTGAAGTCAAAGGGTTTTCCCGATCTGTCTCTCTCCCACTATTTTTCGTAGATTTGTTGCCTTTTTCCATTTTTTCCTGTCAGGAATGTCCTCGCTCTCGATATTCCCAGCCAAAAACGTTTAGTAATTGGAAAACCCGCTGTCGGATTAGTCCATGTTACAGTGGCTACATTTTCAGGGAAATGGCGAGTGGAACGTGCTTAATGTTTCGGTACGGGACCTCATCGCGTACGAGGGTGACCGTGAGAATGAGATGCAAGTGGTAGGGTTCTCGTTCCTCATCGTTAATTTTCTGTTAATCCCACGCGTTCAGGGCGAGTACAGCATTGTCATCAAACGAACTACAGCCTATTACGTGGCAATTATACTGATACCTTGTTTTCTGAGCACACTCATTATAATTCTCGGCCTTTTCATGGCGAATCCTGCTGAGCTCATGGGAATGGTAAGAACCGAGATTTTTTTCCTCGGAAAAATATGCCTGAGAAAGGTGCAAGGTTTCAAAAAAGCTACAAAAATAGCTACAAATTCTGTACAGCTACAAGTTACCATCGTACTTGAACCTTTGCCTGGGAGCATCATTGGTATTACCCATGGTCAACGTATCGACAACCGTGATAGCAATTAGTAAATTTGCGTGGTGTTAACATGCTTACCCTGGGTAATCCTATTTATGTATGCGGCACCCGTACAATATTTTTTCAGCTGACAATTGGCCTGACTGGTATAATGGCTTTGGTATTCTTGATGGGTTTGGCAGCTAATTCTTTACCGCGGACGGCTACAGTTCCAAATATGAGTAAGTTGTTGTGTCGGAGTAAAACTGACAATAGGTAACAATGAAAATTTTTCCAATTGGACCCTCGGCAGAATTACCTCGGCCGCTGCCTCGAAAAGCACGCGACGCGACCGCGCCGCTGCAGCAGGAATCCTTTCCGAAACAACAAACTATGTGGTTTTCTTGATATTTAGTCAGTTTTCGTATTAGTTAACATCAAATTTGATGAACAGCTATCAGAAAGAAACTCAGATTCGCCACTGCGGTGACGATTCCATCGTGGGCGACGCGGTTGTTCCGCGTGATTTTCGGTGTCGCGGAAGAACCATTGCCATGGACGTCCTCTGTACGTAAGTGATAGAAAACTAAACACTGAGGATTAATTAGCTCTATTTCGGGGTTCCAGTCTGAATAAGAAATTCTGAAGACATTTATTGACTTACTCGACTTGTACTGGTGCTATTCCTCAAAGAAAAAAAAATTCGAATAAAAGGAATTAGCAAATAAGGTAGGATAATCCCCAATTGGGTAAAGTGTAACTTTTCCAGCCATCTACATACTCACCTGTCTCATTCTAATAGTTAACTCAGTGCTCTACGTACTTATATTTCCGGATGATCCGTTCACGAAAAAGCTCGCCTCCGCACAGCTGCTGCACCTAAAGGACAAAACTCAGAGGTAAGTCCTACTTCCGGCGGTCCGGGGGGAACCAAAGGGTAGATTGGGACGTTTAGATGGCCTACGGGGCTATGTACTACTACTAGAGTTCTTTATGAGAGTTTTTTTTTTTCAGGAAAAGTGCTTGGTCCGCCATGTGGCGATTGGTGTCCGTGCACAACATCCTGTGTTTTTGTCTGATCCTGGCGGCTTTCATACATCTCATGATACTCGTGAATACCAACTGATATTATCCTTTGTTCATTGTCGCGAGATGAAAATTTCATGTTAATAAAGAACTTATCTGGTGAGAGTCAATTAGACGATACTGACACCATTTGTGATTTAGGTTTCACTTTCGATACAAAACTAGCATTTGATGATCATTGCAATATCATCGCAACAAAGGCAGAGAAAACTGTACATAACATTTTCAAATCCTTATGTACAAAGTCACCTGCCCATCTTTTACTTGCTTACAAATCTTACGTGCGACCTATCCTTGAGTATGGTGCCACAGTTTTCAGCCCTAAATGCAAACGCTCAATTATTAGACTTGAAGCTGTTCAAAACAGTTTTACTAGGAAACTTTGGATAAGGCTGCATGGATATGACTACGCCAACATTCCTCCGGCTTCTGCACGTAATTGCATATTCAAAATCCCTTCTCTTGCTGCACGAAGAAGAAAATATGACCTTCTTATGGTTTACAAAATCATCTCCGGTAAAATTCATCTCCCCGTGGATAAGTTCTACACAATATCCTCCTCTTGCACTAGAGGTGGTCCATTTAAGATTATGTACTCTATAGCAAAAAGCTCATTGCGGTCGTCATTTTTCACACAGAGAGCAGGGTCTGTTTTTCTGAAGTTTTCCAAGAAATATAAACTGCCGAGTTCCCTATCGCAATGCAAAAGACTTGTAGACAAGTTTCTGAAAGAAGTAGCTGATTAGTTTGCCATTCCCGAACCTTCTTGAATTGTATCCGTTCTTCTACAGATATGTTTAACGCGGATTCAATAGTTTTTATTTGCATTGTATTCATATTTCTCTTTACTGTGATTGTCATTTAGCATGGTTTTTCCCACGTACAAATAAATAAATAAATAAATCTATCATTCTTTATGTTCCTGGGTTAATTCCAATTCAGGATAACCTTGGCTGGGCTCTACTTAGCCTTCCTGATCACCTCCCAACTTCCCCAGACGAGACTCCTTTCCATAGTTTCCCCTACCCATACTTTGTTTTCGCACAAGATCAAAGAGCTACCACCGAGATAAGTGCGATACCATGAATTTGTGTGAATCTAGCGCCGGCTCCTCAACACCTAGCAGTTTTTCCGGATCTCTGCGCTCTCTCGACTTCGCGAACTGTCTCATCACGTAAGAGGTATCCCTCAGCAGCCGTCCATTGTGTAAGCTCATCCGTCCCACGCGTATCTAAAACTAGCTGGCAATCATGAGTAGAAATATTCATGACACTACAACAACGCTCTTCCTGAGAAAAGAAAAATTTCGCTCTATTTTTTTTTGGCTATTGCATAGCGCAATCTTCATATGTCTCTCCTAATTAATTTGTAATCTCGTTTCTTTATTCCCTTGTTTTCTCGAGCTAATTACATCCATATTTTGAATTTTTACGGTTGCTCTTCTCTTTTTTCTTTCATAATGTTTTGCACATGGCATTTCAAAAGAAGCTGGCTACCGATGCATACATGCCAGGAAGTCTGATACATTTTTATATGTGATTTTTATTTGAAGTTGTTCTCACTGCAGACAATGTGCATTCCTGCGATAGGGAATTGAATGCTCTTCAATTCATAATACAATTTTGAAAGGCGATGGTCTACATCATTCTAGTAGGTCACCAAGCCCCCCAATGAGACTTTGTACCAGATGCAGCGACTCCTATTACTCCTATGGACTTAATTTCTTCGGTGTTGGATCGGCAACAAAATTTCCAGCCAATTTGCATGAAAGGGATGAAAATGTCCGTAGAAATTTCTTCAAAGGCTTCGACGCCTGCTCAGAAAAAAAGAAAGAAAAAAGAAGCAACACGAAAACTACTAGAAAACATGCTCTAGCGTTTCTCAAGCACGGTTTTCTTTTCTTTCCAGCGCAGAGACCAGCGTTTTGCTCCATCATTTGGAACAATCTAGTCTAGCGAAAATGATGAACTGAATTTTCCATGAAAATGTGTATGTAAATGTATGTATTTGTTTTAAACCGCAAGCCAAGGTAATAAATGCTTTCCCCAAGAAAAATTAAATAATGTTCTCTCACTATCGTCGTCTTCTGGTATTCTTCAGAATTGAGCTCTTCCCACGGTAAACATCTGTACCGGATTTTCACTTCCACTACATGGTGCATGGGATATGATGCACAAATTTAAAAGAAACTTCATGCTTGACTGTCGTCATATTTTTAACCCTATATAACCTTACCCATAATAGGGAGTTAAAGCCTTACACTCTAGGCTACTGATTTGGCCTCGTATGGTTTGTGGTAGACCAAACTCTTCGATCTAAAAAAGGTCCTGAAAAAAAAACGATTAACCGAAAATTTAGTTGATAAGGAATTTTCTAGTCTTGGTTGTCGTTCAAGTTAAAAACTCATATGTGGCAATATGCCTTGGTTAGGTTATACCTTGAGACCGTCTCCGTTTTTCTAAACTTTCCTTACTACTAAGTTTCTCCTCGACAGTTTGAGGTTTTTATCAATTTCATTGTACGCCATTTTAGCGGTTTTCAATCTGTCTCCATGTTAAATATGCTCCCATTTACCGCAGGGCCTAAGATGTCGCCTATGTCGGCTGCTCGGTTCGCAAAGGACGACGTCGACCATGAGACGAAATGGTGGCAGGAGTATCCGAGAACGTGAGTTTTTTTTTGCCAAAATATCCCGATTTTTTTGGCATCTCAAAAATTGAAATATGAAACAAGCACTCTTACCCCTTTTTCTCTTTGAATTAATACCACTTCTGGTTCGAAAGCTTTTACTTGAAACAATAAACAGAATTGTTACTGGTTAGCATTCATTAATTCAAGTAAATGTGAGGAAGGGCAAAATGGTGCAACTTCGGAACTATTTATCCACTTCCTTTATATGTTTTTGAGAGAATTTCGAAGGCATCTCCTTCATATTCAAGTGTTTTTAAGCATTGCGATTAGCACAAGGTTTTTTGAAATCTCCTTGTGATTTGTGTATCAAAAAACTCCTAGACATACTGGCGCCAGGGGTGACACATTTTCGTTCCGTGAAATCCTGGAAATAGTGTGAAAACCTAAAATAACTTGAGCATGTCCTTAATTAACGCTGACAAAGCACATTCACCAAAAAACTAGGCTTGGGTCGCACAATATTTTTATTTCCTTTTTGTTTCCATGTAAGATTTACTAGTCCGTCACATGTTTGTGCAGATTCGTGCAAAGCTGGTTTTGGCCATATTTCGCATCTGTAAATTCATAACACTCGAATAGAATTCAAATCTGATCCGGACATAATATCGAATCTCCCGAAATTTTGTTCTTCATAGTGCATTCTACTCTCTGAAGTACGTTCATTACCTAGAAAATCAAAATATCCCGATTGCACATGACTACTACCTAGAATCTCACGTGCCATCTGTTTAATGCTCTCCAGACACTTATGTCAGCTTTGACATATCATGGCTCAGCGTCTTCGATATCGCTGTGTCGGCATCCAGAACCGAGTAAAAAGTTGTCGTTAAGTAAACATCTGGATTCGTTGAAACTATTGTGGTGCGGTTAGTGAAAATCGAATGGCAGCACGATGTGCTTTCGTCCGCGTTTTTGCGTCAGACATTGTAATGTCCACGTCAGAGCGATGAGTCATAGACGTCAAGAGATTTTAAAGTGCATAAAATACGCCGCGCATAGCAAGTGTTTTGGGACAGACTTTCATAAATCATCGTTGAAACACCAGGGAGTTTTAATGAAGTGATTCATATTCACATACATATGTAAGGTGGTCCCTCCTACCCATAGTGAACGTCTGATCCAGAAATGAACGCATGACCGTGGGAGTCCCGAAGAAATCTCCCATGGCATGAGGTATCCGCTTCTGCCATGTAGTTTTGTGAGATTGAAGCCCCCTTAAAAATAACGATCTGAGCTTCGTTGTATAGGAGCAAAGCCCGTACTTTCGATTCTCGCCGCTTTTACGTAATTATTCCCGGATTTCCGCGGCCTCCAGCTGTTACCGTAGGCCTCAGTTTTGGCTTATTTTCATTACTTATCGGTCGCGAAATTAAGGTTTTTTCTACCCATAACAATCTCCACTCCACTTTTTCTCCCAGGTCGATTAATTGCTTCCAATCCAACTTGGACGACAAAATTTGAAAAAAAAAGAAAAAAAATTGTCATGATTTATGAGTTATCCCATCTTTTTCCATGGCGTTACCATTTTCAAGCTTATTCAACCTCACTATACAGTTTGAATTTAGCCCACTTGTTCCAAGCATATATTCGTCTCCGGGGTTCAACCAAAAAATTTCCAGGAACTATGTGGAAAGAGCCAGGGCACAGAACATGTACGACAACTACATCACTGATGTGTGGGTAAAGCCGAAGCAACTTGCTCGTAGTGCGAGTTTCACAAATTTGACCTATGTTAAGGCAAGTTACCACTGTTGTTCCCGAGCTGGGCATTTATTCCATTCAGGATTCCTTTTAGGAAACTATCCATGACTATCCCATTAGGAAATCCGACTCTGTATCCACTCTGGCACCGTCACTGGCTCTTCCACAGTACTGCAGGTATTTTCCAGTTAATCAATACATGTTAAGCGAAAGTCACGTAAATGGTGTGGGAACAGTTATGAAAATCCTTCCGTTTTTTTTTCTACGCTCTCTATGGAAAGAGACGCATTGGTTTGTTGTAACATTGTAATGCAAAGAAAAATCCAGGAATTTCCGTGGTCGAGCCCTGCTCTCACGAGGTGCACTACATGCGCTATGTTCGTCTGCGCATCCGCAAATTTCTGTGATCTCTTGCTCTCATTCGTGCTTCCCGTTTTGCCCTGTCTAAACAGCTGAGGCGTGTGCGTGCGGCATCGACCACTGGAGATCTCTGTAAATAAATTATTTTTATGGAACGGAGGATATAAAAGCTCTCCCCGTCCCTTCCCTGACGGGTCTGTGGCTGATTCAAGTGGAGTCCGTCGCGTTTCTGGAAATGAAATTCTTGTAATAACTTCTTCCTCAGGAGCTTTGCATTATTCCCGTGTCCTTTACCTCGTGGGACTTTACCTAACTTGGGTAGCCTCTTGTGCTTAAATTTGTATGGGCGCAATGACCCTATAGGGGAATTCTGCCCAATAAGGATTGTCATCTAGTGGAATGTACTGCATTTCAGGGAAGCCCAGCGTATCGTGCACACCGTACCAGTCTATAAACCACACGTGCACAATTGGTACAACAAGAGCTATTCAGTGGCACGGTTCAAGGTATTATTTTTGATGGAAATCGCTGTGTTGTCGACTCCACTAAGGTAGTTCTCCTAGCTAATACATGGATTTCAGGATACCCACGATATAATCAATCGCCCATATCGTCCTGCGATTAACTACGTGTCACCCATGTCCTCTCATGTACCATATTACAGTTTCCAAACGAGGAGGATCTTCTTCGATGAGGCAAGCGCAAGTTATTTTCGGCAACGAGTTTATTTATTTACGAGGTTTCTGCTTACAGTGCACAAGTTCTGAATAAATATACTGTAATTTTTCGTGTTCTTTATTACTTCTGAATTAATTTCCCTGGGCAAAAAATAAGTCTAAGGCGTTAAAATTACGATTTCTCATTCAACCTGAGTTCAGAAGCTGCGAAACAGCCAACCCTACCTACGAGAATCCCAGAAGTACTTGGATCGCTACGTTGGGGCGCGACTAAAGGTGCGTTTATACTTCTTCCTTAGCTGAGAGAAAGTCGCTCATGTTTATTGCGTTTCAGGCCGATGACTTCGCAAATCGTTTCGCCTATTCTGCCTACGAATGGAGAAAACCACAGGATCACGCGTTCAACAGGCACTTCATGTATGATCAGGGAGTAAGTTTTACTGAATTGCTCTGATTTCCTCATATTCTTTCTCTTTTTTTTTCTTCCTATACATAGTTATGGTACCATATTTACACTTTCATCTTCTTTTTCTACCTAAACGTAAAATCGAAAGAAAAATAGGGGAAAAAGAAGCCTAACGTTATTTTTTCGTGTATGTATGTTGATGAATGAAACAGGATCTGGTCCGTAAGTCCTACTATACCCTTAAGTATTGAAAAAACTGTACTGTACGGTGCTATAAAGGACTTTGCTCAAAATGGCTCCTTTTATAATTTTGAGCCAGAACCCGCGTCATATACGGAACGTCTTCAATCATTCTTTGCAGGTAACAGCGTTCACACCAACCGGAAATCCCGTATCGTTCTACGACAAACAAGCGCTGCGAAGACTCTACAAGATGACCGGCCGTTTCTACTTCTAATTCTCCTCTGTCCTATCCACCTGTGTCGAGCCCACTTAGCCCCTCCTTCTTTCTCCCTATCTTGCTCAATTCTCTCATGTAAATTTCTATACAAAGCAGAAAATGCATTTAATTCATGTTTGCTTTAGCGACCCTAGCCTGTTTTGCGCATGTTCTTTTTTAGTCGGCTTTGTACGAGTTGCTATGACATTTGATATCAATACATCGTTTCTGAAGCAATCAGATGCTATATGTATGTGTGTATAATTGTTGCTAGACGAACGAATTTTTTTTGGTTCTATATGCGATCGCTAACGTTACGCCTTTCTTCTCTGCCTTTCACTGAAAATTCTATTGTAAGACTGATAATGGAACAAAAAACAAGCTGATGTGTTGATTGGCTATACCTAATAAAGCTCAGAGTTTTACAAAGACACCACTAGACTTGCTAGCTCAAGCAGTACAAAACAGTGGTCCCCTGCAAATATTCAAGTTTGCATCTGTAACGTTCCACTTCTTCTCATTGGTCACTTTTTTCCATTTTCGGGTCAGGAAAGGGCTATGAGCTTTGCGAGCAACAAAAGAACATTAATATTTGATTCCAAGTACTCACGATCAGATGTCAAAAAATAGTCCTGCTAGAAATGAGAACGTTTTGTTCAACATAGAATGTGGATGTGGTTATCCCAAAAAATGCATGTCCGGACGAGAACGGAGCACTGAACCTGAGCAGAGAATATCAGATAGTGCAAGCAGATCCTCTGGGGAGAAGCTCATGCATTAATCCTAAGTTTGATAGAAAATTGGATCGCTGAAAACTTCTTGGCGCTCGACAGGGACACTCTACGTAGCCGAATATTCGAAAAAAATTTTAGGGTGTTCCACAAGGAGCGTTATTCCGTATTGTTTGTTGGGTGCTAGACTTTCGCCTCAATCACATAGTAGTGCGGCGGGACAGGCACATATCCAAGGCCAGGACATATCCATATCCATGCGATCGAACACGGAGTCAGGAGCTGGAAAAGTCTGCCCGAAATTTTTGTGATACAGAGAAGAAATCGCGTCAGTTGGCTATACAGGTAGGTAGGATGTAGGTCGACCCTCATAGAAGTGGGTAAGAGGAAATCCGAAGAGCGTTAATATCACAGGGTTCAATTACTGAGGAAGAAATACTTCAGAAAGTAGTCAAGGCAAAATATATTGCAAATTTCATTTACACTCGAGTTCTGAACCAAGTGGAACATGAGCACTTGAATAGCGCCACACTACCTAGAAGCAAAGTTTAACGCTAACGTTCCTTCAAAGCCAATACGTGTAGTGTTACCGTAATTGTAGGGTAGCAAAATGTAATTTCAAGTTCGTCCGTAAAAAGCACTGAAGTCAGAATTATTGGAAAAACACTTGATGAAACCCTGGAGCGAATCATACAGCCCCGAGTCCATGCCTGGAAGCGTACTGATAACATCATCGGAGCTTGCCAAGGAGGTGCGATAAGACTCGTCGCTGCAGGACCATTTGCTGGCCTTCCGAGCAAAGGCAAAAGACTGCTCTGATCGATACTTTAACCGAATTTTCATGTTTTGCTTTTGTTATGTTACTGTATTAACTCAGTGCTGCCTCATAAAACAACATTTGATGGGTTTCTGTCTTGGTTGTTATTCCGGTCATTATATTTCATTTTTAACAGCTTTAAAGAATTGGAGATGACTTCAAACGATGTGGGAAATATATGGGTTCTTCCTTTCATATAGAATTTCTTTATGGTCAAAATTTTTTTCCTAAAGAAAGGGTCTTCCAATAAATTTTCCATTTTTCTGAAGTTCTCCAGGGAGTGTAGAATTTTGTACACTGTTTGAATGAATGATTATCACAGAAAGAATACATAACCTTTTTCTTCTATTCGTTTTGTAGTATATATGCAGCTGGATCAAATGATAAAATTAGAAACTATTGAAAAACTGAAGGAAGAAAAAGGGAAAAAAGTAGCAAGTTATACAATCGAAAAACTTTTTTTTGGATTAATGGTAGAAACATACATATGTGTGTAAATCGAATTGACAATTCAAATGATCTGATTATTCCCACTTTTCCTTCAACTTCTTTTTCGAATTTTTCTTTTGTCTCAGAACTCTCTTGCTTTGGCATATATTCATTGGAAAAACTCATATTATTCGAAGTCGAAAATTTGCCGTTCCTGTCTTGTAGTTTCCACACCGTCTATTCTTTACCATTTACTATTACCGTTTATCTGTGCTGTTTCTTTCATTTACAGTAAAATTTGAATAAAAATTATCGCTACTTATTTTCTGAAATGTTCAATTAAAGCGAAGCAATTCTTATTGATTCTGAATGAATATCTGAATGAATATTTTTGCAGGTAATGGCGTGCGGGCTAAAATGCATGGCCTTCCTGATTTTTATGAGCGTATGGGGAATCATATTCTTGGTGAGTTTTCTTTGGAATTTCTGTGATTTCCGCCCCGTCACAATCACCTGTTCAGTCGATTCTTGGCGGTCTCTACTACAACCAGTCTGTCGGTTTGTTCGAGAATCTCCCTAAGGAGGACATGGCCGCATGCTCAATAAAAGATTGGGACTGTAGGAAAAAGCACCTAGTGGAGTAAGTGCAACATCATATGTTTCCTTATGTTGAACGGCACCCGAGATTGTTATAGCCTTTATTGTTTTCGGCCAACGTTTCGGCTAAATCGCCTTCTTCAGGGCCTGAAACGGTCTGGCAATTTATAGAATCTACGAGATCAAGTGCATTAGCTGGTCAGGCCGAAAGTTTGAAGCCTTATCTTTCAATCAAGGGAAAACAGCAAAGACCCGCAAACCTTAGGATATGCCAGTGCTAGTGACAGCCGGCTAGTAGCGAACATTCGCTACTAGCCGGCTGTCACTGTCACTGGCATATCCTAAGGTTTGCGGGTCTTTGCTGTTTTCCCTTGATTGAAAGATAAGGCTTCAAACTTTCGGCCTGACCAGCTAATGCACTTGATCTCGTAGATTCTATAAATTGCCAGACCGTTTCAGGCCCTGAAGAAGGCGATTTAGCCGAAACGTTGGCCGAAAACAATAAAGGCTATAACAATCTCGGGTGCCGTTCAACATAAGGAAACATATGAAGTTAAACTATGCCGAGATTTGAAAACAGTCGAACTTGGAGCTTAAGTGCAATATCTTTTCTTCATGCATTCTGGGTTTTTTATTCACTTTATTTTTTCATCCATTTATCTATTTTTATATATACAAGGGAATCATGAGTTCTTGTGCAACGTTTGCTCATCTCCGTATTCCTCCGCCGGAAAGAAATGCTCTGTCCAGCATTTTCCTTAGCCAAATAGAAAAAGGTTCAAAGTATCAACCAGAATCCGCTTTTGGGGAGGTTTTGGAGCTGTTGCTCTCAAAACAGATTTTTAGAAGAAGCGAGCACAGAATGTATTTTACACATATTCGTACTGAAGCGGCCAACATCTAATGTACGAGCATTTTTAGGTCAAGTTTTTAAAGCATAACTTCGTTCTGTTGCTTTTATTTTTCATTTTGATTTTCATTTTTATTTGATATATTTTACGAGGTGCTAAAAAAAAACAAAAAAACTGAACAAACAGGAAACAATAAACCGTAACCAGGATTCGAAGAGAAAAAAAATTGACATGCATATAAGTTGAAGCACCGAGTACCGAACCCGTCTTCAAGCCAGCCTTTTCCTTAAATATACTCGGAAAAATGCATTTCATCGAAAGTCCTATGAAAGTTATCTGATCTTCGGTTTTGAGCAAGATACGTATAAGCTAAAAGGAGCCAACTTATCTAGACAGAGAGATCCATACAAAAGCCGGAAGCACCATCTACATCAGAAGGCAGTGATGCCTTTGGGGCCACTTATGGGGTCATCGAGCTTCTCGGAACTTCGGCGCACAGGTATACCTGCCACCCTCGTGGAACCAGCAAGCTGGGTAAGGAGCATGAGGCTTTTCGTGTGAGCTATCTCGCCGAAATACAATGAAACTCACTCTATCGTATCCTACCTGGAACTAGAAGATCAGATCAAGATCATAGGCTGCCAAAACTGGCAATCCAAGTTGTGAGAAGCCTACAAGATTGAATTCTCTTATGACGGGGTGACCTTTGGCCGGTAGAAGCTTCCGGATTAAATAATACAGCAGATGGATGGAAACAACGACAAACATTATTGACAATCACAGATTTGCATACTTGCATACAACAGCCATGTGGCGTATAAGAAGCTAACATAAAGCAAGCAAAATCTTATGTTCTTAATCAACCAAATACGCTGGAAAACTGCTTGATTAAGAAACACTAGAATTCTGCTATTCGAAGGATAGACAGCACATCCATTTTCCCTAATTTCTGCCTAAAAATAGTTGAATTTGGTGCCTGTAGTATGCTAGATGCAACCATCTAGCACCTCGTACGAAGAAAGAAATGAATATCTTAGTTTTGTTCTTTTTCCCAAAGCTCGTAGGTACATTTTTACATATTTTGTACATCCTTTATGTTTTGTATGCTTCATGAGATTTTTCCTAGTCACACAGGTGTTCTTTGCAAAACCGTGAAGCTTCTTTGCAAAGAACAGCTCTTCAGCAGCACAAGCTATCGGGTTACAGATACTTTGAACAAACCGACCCTGCAAGTCAGCCTTCCTTCTCAGAGCACTATCTGAATACGACAAGCTTGTACATAAGGAACCGTGCATGGTAGTGTAGAAGTTGTTTCCCAATGTGGAAATGTAATTAATTGTCACCCTTTCGATCAAAGGGGTGAATCAAGCAAAGTATAGTTCATGGAACGTTTCATGGATGCTATTCCCACATCAGTTTTCCATCATTTATATAGGGAAGCTTCCACAATGACGTCATTTTTCCCACGGCACTTGTACAAGATAAACCTTCATCTATGGGTTCGGGAGCTAAAATGATGCGATGTTCCCCGATTCACACCAATTTTTCAGCCTCTACCATCAAAACGCCTACAACTGCTGGATTGCTGCCGCTGGTTACGTGGTCATTGGTTTATTGGCCTGTTTCCGAATCTGCTGCCTTAGGTCCAGGGGCTGAGTTTGAGCAGACCAAGCCATCTGTGTGCGAATCTTCCGATGTTTCATCTGGTTTCATTTACGACTTTTTTCGTAAAGGAATGTCTCACTTCATCGTGGATGTCTTTGATTTATTCACTTTGTTTCGCGGATTTGCGTATCTTGTGACTTTGTGCAGATGTACAGCTATTTCTATTAGTTTATTTAGAAGAGATTTTGAAGACTTCTATAGGAGTATCTATGGTTTAGTGCAGTTTTTTGTGTTTGCTCTCTCTATAGTTTATACCTTGAAGAGATTATAAATATTAATTACCTCTCCTGGGTTTATTTTGATCCAGAAGCAGCTGGTGCTCAGGGGCCACATGCATCATTAAGATCACCCAGGGTAAACGTGGTGATGCTCGTAAAAATGATGGGTAACTTTGCAGTGAGCAAACAACGTTACCCTGGGACTGCAACGTTACCCTGGGACTGCATCGTTAGGATTACCTAGGGTAAGCATGTCAACACCCCATAAACTTGTTCATCTTCAGAACGTGCCCCAACTCGTTTACCCTGGGTAATTTCATTGATGCACCCATGCCCTGGATAAATTCAATTATGCACTCTCTAGTAAGTACCTTGAAGAGCTCATAAATATTAAATACTTCCAACACTTGAGAGATTTTTTCCTTTGGATAAATTTCACTCCAGAAGCGGCTGGTGCTCTGGGGCCTCACGCATAATTGAGATTACCCTGGGTAAACGAGTTAACGTCCGCGTTATTGATGGGTAATTTTGCAGTGTGTAAACAATGTTACTCTGGGACCACATGCATTAATAAGATTACCTAGGGTATACTTGTTAACACTCCATTAATTCATCCGCATTCAGCACGTGCCCCACCTCGTTTACCCTGGGTAATCTCGTTGATGCATCTATGGCCTGGATAACCTAAATTACGCATCCAGGCACAAGAATTTCTGCTCAGGACGCCACGTATTTGAAATCTATTCACATGCAGCCAAAATTTGCTTAAATTTAGCAGCTCTGCAGCCCACAGCCAATCGTCTGCAGAAAGGGGCGTGGCCACTGGTTCACACCTTGTGATAAAAAGTACATATTACATAAGCTCGATGGAAGAGGAGCGAGCATTACAACTTGCAGATTTCTTCAATTGCCACGAACAACCCACGAGTGAACGTTTTCTGGTAGCCAGCTACAAGGACAACTGACACTTAAATGACTTCCATATCCACTGACTTAGCTATACTAGCACAGGAGCAGTGTGTCCCGCAGGGAATTTTCCACGAGTTCTGAGGTAGCGTGAAGATATGCTAAACTGCCACTTTACAGTGAGATGGTGGTGCGGGCCAGGTCAGCTAGTGGCGTGTCAGCAGTTTGTTCCCGGTGATCCATGAGTCTAGTTCGGCGGGTTGTAAACACTACTGAGTCTTCCTGAAGGCGGGATAACTCGTCCGAACTAATAGAAAATAACATATCGGCTACAGCGTAACTCGTACAGTAATTTCAAGTCACATCGAGCAGATTTCGCCCAGCTTGCAACGTTGTAATCTTTATGTGTAAAGATAGCACTGAACTTGCTGAGTTTTTCCACTGTCGCCCAGCGTTTGAAACGAATTGCGGCCGCTTTGACCAACATTTTTGATCTATCGATTAGCCAGGCAATTCTCAAGCTTTTTCTTAACTCTATGCCAACAATAACAATAACGCTGAGCCAGTTAACGAGCCAACTGTAAACGAGAAAAAGTGTGAGCTCTGCATCGCACCTGGTCCTATCCTACCCTCGGGACGACGCTATATCCTGGCTTCTTTTGGATATTTGTCGCTAATTAATCCCAACTGGCCAGGATTTCTTTCAGCTGAGCGTAGTACGGAAATGCCGCACGACAACTGATATGTTTTTCGCCCGGTCACTTTTTCGCGTAGTGGTGCTGCTCCAGTAAAATTTCGACCACTTCCCATCAATCTCACAATTTCCAGTGTTCTACGGTTCATGGCTACATATTACTGATAGGTTTCCCTAGATATCGCGTATTTTTTCCAGTCTCTATTTTCCTACTCATGTCTATTGTGCAATTACATATGTAGAGAAAGCACTATTTAATCCATAGCCCTTGTCAGACGGACGGATTCAGTGGTTGCACAATTGCGGGGGGGGGG
>JARK01001645.1:99090-162332 GCA_000688135.1 Ancylostoma ceylanicum
GCCACTGGTAGAAGACGATCCGTATCAAACCGCTCGAGAACTGGCAGCCACTTTTAGGGAGAGTCAGAGCACAATTCTTCGCGGATTGAAGTCAATCGCCAAGGCGCGAAAAATGCTGGATAGGTACCACATGCTCTGATGCAGTAGTAGTATGACATGGACCGCCACGCTGATATGGCACTTCCTCTCTTCACGCTCGAGCGCACCCACACGAGACTCGAGCACATAGTCACCGGGGATGAGAAATGGATTCTCTTTTCTAACATTCACCAGCATGCCTGTGGGTTGACAAATGCACGGACGCTAAAGACGTCCCTAAATCCAACGTACACGCTAAAAAGGATATGCTCTCTTCTGATGGAGCGTACACGGCGTCAAATACTGGGAATCGCTCGCCGAGACATCTACAGTGATCGCAGACGTCTACTTTGAGCAACCGAGGAGTATAAAGGCGAATCTCGAAAATGAGCGCCCGCAGCAGCACGAAGTCTACTTTCAGCATTGCAACGTTCGGCACCACATCGCAAGAACGAGCAAGGCTGAACTGATGAAAGTTGGCTGGACCATTTTACCACACCCAGCGAATTCTCTAGATCTGGCTCCGTCAAATTACCACCTTCTTCCCGTATCCGACATCATCTGGATGGTCAAGACTTCCAAACCCGCGACGACATCAAAAACGCACTCGAGCAGTCCTTTAAGGACTAGTCCCTAGCGTTCTGAAGCAAGGGCATCTACGATCTGCCTAAACGTTGGCAGAAGACCATCGATTCCAATCGAGCATACTTCAAATGATTTGCAGCTGTCCTTTAAAAAATGCGATATAGATAAAAACATTACCAATTTGTCCGAGAACTTTCGACTCAACCTAATATATCAGTGCAATGTTCAAGAGACTGTCTGCTAGGGAGGAACATCACTGTCGCAGCCCTTTTGCGTCAGGCATGAATTGCTGTACAATATAAAGCTTTCTGTATTTTCTGCCATAGTGAGGAGTAATGAATAGCTAAATTTTACATAGTATTGATGGTTTAGAACTTTATGAGAAACTGTCGAACAAAATTTCGGAGCAAACTTTCAGAACAGATTTCCAGTGCCGCCTATGCCGCAGCTCCTGTGTCAATCCACGAAGCAATGAAGCAACACCTAATACATATATGTAGCTGTATAGTGGACAACTAAACACGTGTTGCTGTGTGAACACACTAACGGAGGCAACACCATACAAACCCGAACTTCGGACACCGTAATCTTAAAGGCACAGTCCCACCTCAGAATCGTTTTTGAGATTTCCACATCAGATGAATCTCCAGTGACCGCTGATCAGAGTGGTACAGGTAATTCCGTTCAAAACCATAAAAAACCTCTATTTTCGATACCCGACTTTGGAGGAGCCATTGGGCGGAGTCGGGGGCGGGGCATAGTATCCTTTCGAATAATTCACTCTTGGGTGCGCAGTTTCTGAGGAAAACCTTATCCATTTAAAGAGTTCTTCATCCACTTCCAGAACAATAGAAATTGCGTCCCATGTCTTGCTAGCAAGGGAGTACATGGTGCAGAAACCTTGCAAGCTATTGCAACAAGGCGCATTTACGGGGTTTCCGCACCCTGTACTCCATTGTTGGCAACATATGAAAAGCGATTTCCATCCTGTAGGGAGTGGACGAGGGACTCTTTCGATGAATAAGATTTTCCCTAGGAACAGCGCGCCCAGGAGGGAATTATCCGAAAGGAGGCTATGCCCCGCCCCCCGACTCCGCCCAATGGCTCCTCCAAAGTCGGGTATCGAAAACAGAGGTTTTTGGTGGTTTTGAACGGAATCACTTACACCATTCTGATCAGCAGTCACTCGAGACTTATCTGATGCGGAAATCACAAAAACGATTCTGAGGTGGGACTGTGCTTTTAAAGCATTTTTTCCTCCAAAGACAGGACTGACCTGAGAGGCAAGGCAGTCCAAAAATTTCGACACTCAGGTTTCGTGAATTTGTGATGTAACTCAGCTGTATATCAGGTGACTCAATTTCGAGAGAGGTCCTCGATATCTACCCTAAGTCCCATGGAAACATTTTTGGGATTACGATATCTGAAGCTTTTGTGTGCGGGGTGCCACTCCTTCCCACTTGTAGCACAGCAACATCTACGTCACAGCACCTATACAGCGACACAGAGGTGTTGCGGTAGCGACTTGCGCCACAACACGGGTGCTGTAGCATCCACTGATGCAACGACACTGGTGTTGCAGCACCTCTCAGTGCAACAAATTTTGCGTGGTAAACAAGCTAAGAAGTTCGAAAAGTGGACATACTCGACTATAAAGTCTTTAAAATGTATTTTTCAAAAACGTATAAATAAAAATCGTATCAATAAGTTCCATGGAAAAATGCTCTAGCGTTACGGTTTTTGGATCCCTGGTTTGTGGATTTTTGCACCGCTACTCTCTTCTAATACAGCAACACGTGGCGTCAAATCCTTTATACAGCGACAACGAGGAGGTGCTGTAATGCCATACGCAACAACATTGGTGCTGCCGCGTCCTTTAATACGTTCTTTGGTAATGCATCCACTAGTTGCAGGTATACGTACATAACAGCAAAAAAGAACTTCAGTGTAATTAGACGGATCTTTTCCCGAATTCTCATTATATTCGAATATCTTCGAAGATGTTGTTTCGAATAAGTCAACAAATTGAATTGTTCAAGCAAAGAGGAGCCCTAAACTATCGTGATAAGTGCTCTGAAAATGTGTGTTCTTGGAGTACTCGATTTTTTGGATGGTTCCTTGGGGCTGTTATTCAAATTGATTAAATTTATTCGATTTTCATTCCGCAAACAATTTAATTCTTATCATAGTAAGGATATCCTTAAGTTTAAAAAAACAACAACACAAAAGTACGTTTTGTATCGATCTCATTTTCAAGAAGCTTTCCTAAATTTGGCTTGAATGATGCAAAGATGTGCAACGTCACGAAGAGCACAAAAACTGCATACCCAAAATTTTACACCCAAAATGAGTTATCAAGCCACCCAAGGAAACGCCGATTCGTCGCCCTAAGCTATTTTTAGCAAGGGCTCGGTCTATGATCGTCGATTCTGTAGCAAGAGCAGAGGCTGTGGGAGCACTCACCCGAGTCTTTGAAAGCACGAGAAATAACGCTTTGGTCCCCCGTATTTCTCACGCCAATGCTTTTCGTGCAATTTCTTTATAAACATTTATACGCGCACCTCAGTGCAAAATACAGCGAAATCTCAAAAATGGAAACTTCACTTGGACGTTGTTTTTAGAAGGAATAAACCAACTTTTTTAGGCCATTTCTTTCAACCTCGGATTCCGGAAGCCACAAAGCCCTGCGATATTGGAATGTGGGAGGTTCGACAGATGGAAGACGAATTTGCGCTCATCCCTGGTAAGAAACCCAGTTTATTGGTGGTAGTTATTGAAAAATCCATTCTGTTTCTTGTGTAGGCGAAGTGATCGCCGTTTGGTTAGCAGAATGTTTGAAGAGTAAAGTGTCTAAAGGTTTCTTTTTGTCTGAGGTGTTCCCTTGCTACGATCGACAAGACGTCATGTTCGATTTATTTGCTCTTTTTATTTCCACTTTTTCCGGAAACGAAGCAATTTTTGTTTGATGTATGTTCCGCCGTACAGCAATATTTTAGTCTATAAGGACTGCTTAAGCACTCAGAAAATGTGGAGGCCATACAAATATATCTTCAATGATGAGACAAAAAAATCATTTTGGTGCCTATCCAGTATCATCGTGCAACAACTTCGACCTATCTTCTCTTCGAACATGCTCCTCGAGCATTTTCCCAACACTCTGAGAAAAACTCCCGCCGCGTGTCCGGATGTGTTCGACGTTTCCGCGGACATATGTACTAGATCATTGCCGTAAAGTCACTTCAAATCCAACCCTCTGCGGAAATGCTTCAAACAACCCACGGAAAGCAGCAGCAATAGCAGCAGCAGCTGTTTGTATCTTTCAAAGTTTATCTGCTATCCGTGCTGTTGTACTTTTGTGCATCGTTGCACAACATTTTACTGGGTCTCTCGCAATTCCATTATGTTTTCGCGAGACAACCATAGAGCAGTTCAAAGTAATCATAAATCATAGCGGAATGCAGATAATGTGATTGTATCCTGTCCAAATTCCGCGTTATGAGTGTGTTGCCTAGCAGGAAATGCGCTCAAAGGGAAGGTTGTTCCGCATCCCTTACGTACAGGAATATGATAGATTTCAGCGTGCTTACTTGTTTGCACCCGACTGAAAAAAAAACAAATAAATAATGTTGTAAAAAATGGAAATAAATGAATGGATCCAAGTTAAATATGTAATTATAAGCATGCATCTTCCATATCAACGTGTTGGGCATCCTGACACATACGCTACAGGGCCTCGGCTCTTATGCACCATTGAGATTACCCTGGGTAAACGTGTTGACGTCTATGCTCACGAAAGCTAAGCTTATGTGGTGTCTATACGCTTACCCCGGGTAGTCTCAATGATGCATTCGATCCTTGGATGCGTCGAGATTACCCAAAGTAATCATGTCGACGTCCATGTTGTTTACCCTGGGTAATATCAGTGATGCGTGCGACCCCAGCTTGTTCAGCAACATTGCCATTTTCATAAGACTTCATAAACATCATTGAACATAGAAATGTGCTATATTTCTGAATAAGAACAACTATAGCTCCTTCTCGATTCAAATATTTGATCTTCAAGCCCCCATGGGGTCCCTATTACTCTTACTTCTGGATTTTCCTTGAGGAATTTACTGTTCCATGCCGCCAACTGGCAGCCGCCCGCTCTTTTTTACATCGAGCCACACGTCGCACTCGCCTACCTCGCCGGAATGCCGACGGCTGCTTCGGTGATCTTCTTTGGATGATGAGCTGTTTGTGCACGTAATTGCGTCTCAGTATAGTTTTTTCGTAGTTTTTATGATTTACGATCGTTTCCGTATATTTTCTGGATGAGGGACGTGTTTCCTAGCGCCCGATTTTCAACGGCCAAAACGCAAACTTTTAACCGGATGGACTATCGTTTGCCAGTCATAGCTCAGGTTTTTCCCTGGTTTCTCAGGAAGCCTGGAACTTCAGGCCTCTTCTATTCAATTGTTCTTATACTGCATTAATATTCATAGTACGAGGACATGCTCCGTGATCATCTTCTTCCTTTTTTTCTAGTTAAAATATATTGATCTTTGTCAGACGTTCCATTTCTAGGTATTACCGCTGGTGAGGAAAGAAAACATGGCGCAGCCGGTGCATCTGCAATACAACTCCCCGATGCCCATCTATTCAAGGTACGACAACAGTCACATCTTTCAAAATTCTCAGTGGTAGATGTCACCCACTCTATCAGTTTTTTTTTGCATTATTTAGTCAATTTTTATTTACCTTTATGATCGGAATTATCTGCGTATGAAAAAGGGAAAAACACTTGACTTGACCATTTTCTTCCTCTTTTGTCTACTTTTTTCACATTTTCCTGTTTCTTTTTTCATTTATCAGAAATGGGGGGAAGCACAGGCTTAAACGGCATCTAATTGGGAGGATACTCTCTGGTCACACGCGTTTCCAAACAACAAACATTGCCAGAGTAGGATTTTTAAATAGTCCTGCAACTTATCCTGCTCGGGTTATGCGGCTGGCAATGTGCCCATCTGCTAAAAATTTGTTTGATCTTTCACTTTACCTTCATCTTTTCGCGAACATCTGATGGATTTTCCCCGAAACTCCTACATAGTTCCGTAATGAGCATTTGATTTCCGTAACAGAGATTCCAACCAAGATGTGTAAATTTCTGCAATTAAAAAACTTAAAATAAGGAACTGTTGGAAAAATTTGTGTTGAATACTTCCGATGTCAATGGGCTCACGGTAATTACTCATTGTGTGAATTTCTGCCCTAGAGAAAAAGAGCTAATGAAGACTTTCAGGACATTCTCACCTTTTGTACCAGGTTGGTCTAAAAATCTTGCACCAAATTGCACTTTTCCAGACAATGATACATAACCTTATTGTCCATGGATGCCCATGTATCCTTGTTCTGCCAATTTTTTCCCCGAGAAGTAGTAATTTCAATTCAAAACAAATAATTTCTAGATCGGGAAATCAACAGTTTTTTTAACTTTTTTTCTTCCGATTTTCATGTCTGTCTCTTTTCAATTTCTGTTAACTGCTTTAACAATAGCTTAATGCATCTTTAGACCAGGAAGTAGACTTGGTTTTCTTTTTCAGTAAGTTTTTATATCGCTTTTTTAAGCTTTACCATCTTATTACACCCTATATTCCTTTTTTCACCCAATTTCACTCCCTTCATCGCTTATGCTGGAAAATATCCTCTATTTGCTATCTCTTTATTATATTGCTGCACATTTCTCGTTCTTTTCCCGTTCGCATTAATTTCCTCCCACTATCCATCATCCTTCTTGATGCTGTTGGTGTCTTTTCTTCTCTGTCGTCTCATCATCGTCGACCCTCTTTGCCCTGCTCTCTTTACACATGCTAAACGCACAGCCAGGCGTGATCCATCCATATCACATCAGGCTTCTCAACTGAACACCATCAATGCACAGAATCCGATCAATAAATCATTTTAGCACATTTAACGTTCAAGAGCGTAATGTTCAAGAAAAACGTGTGGAAAATGCATGAAACCCATTGAGAGGGCTACTTGGCTATTTCACATTACTTTTGAACTGAACTCCGAACACCTGCGGGCTGTGGGCGTGGAAGTGGCTCACTTGTAAGAAGTGCAAAATCATTGCCGAGTCGTTTTAGGGGTTTGGCCCATCGATACAGAAAAAATCCGCTATCGGGGTGGCTAAAAATATCGAGGTGTCGATGGCGCCTGTTACCACCCCACGCATTAGTTTCTTCGCCTGTTGTTTTACTCGACAAAGCAGAAAACACCGCTGGCACGTCCATCGATCAATAATATTATGCTGTGTTCCGGGAATACCATGTGCTCATGGTTTTTATCCTATGAGGGTGATGGATCGCATGGTTAGGTCAATTGCTTGACGGTCTCACCTGGATATTCACACCTCTGTTGATTGTATGGATAATGAACGCCTGATGTGTGTAGGTGGCAGTGAGTCCTTAACCCCGCCCACATAGAGATTCAGGATTTTTCCTCGTTATGTTTAAGAGACTTTACGGGTAGCGTGATGATCGAATTATGTATTAGATACATTCGATATTCGAACAATTGGTTCCGAATAAATCGACAAATTGAAATGTTCAGGAGAGGGAGACCCCTAGCCCTTCCGGGGAACGGAAATAAGGTCTGCTATACTCTGTGTTTTCAGAATATTCAAATTTTGAATTGTTACTGAGTGAACTGAATTTATTTGATGTTTATTCGATCAACACTCTACTCATGAGGCTATTTTTGTAATGCCTAGTATAACAGAATAGGGAAAATCTGACGAGTGACACCTAGAGACAGAACGTTGAATCATTTTTGTGGCGAAATTATACGGATAAAAATAAGCGCTGATGGAAACACCTCTGAAATTTTCCATAGGTCATGCTAAATGGAATCATTTTGCTGTTGAAAACTGCTAGGCCTAGAAAATAAGTGTGTTGTCTAACACTGACTTGAGTAATAGAAAATCATATTGGATCTGGGACTGAGGTACGAATTCATAGCATACCTCATCCCATCCAATTATTATAGATTCCATAGCAGTAGCGTGTAATATCCTCATTCATTCAGGTATCACGCATCCAAGCACAGGAATCTGCAATAATTGGAACTTTTCTGAGTAAACCCCCTTCCTCGACGCCTCATAGTTAGATTACAGTTCCTCGTAATTTACGCCACTTTGCATTAATTGGGTCAGCCCATTCCTGGGGGCTTGTGTACATAGTCTTAGAAAAAGGTATTTAGGTGCTGGGGACAGTGTCTCGATAAGGGATCCCTTTCACCTCCTGTAATAGAAGAGCGATGTGATATCCCGTCGTACGTTATGAATTTCTTCTTGTGATATAGAGGCGAGATTCGGATTCTATCTTTTGAATCTTTTTTGTTCACCTTGTTTCTGTATCTAGAAAAAGGTAAGGTTCTGTCAAGGTTTTCGAGACAGAATCTTTGTTTCTTTGTGATGTTACCCAACCGTACATAGCGTAACCCGACTTCGCGAATGCTCCTCAATGTCAAATCCAAGTTCTAAAGGAGGATGCAAGCGAATTAAAGCCCACACAGCAACAAGATGATTTTATTGCAGTGGCTTTTGCAACAACATGGGTGCTGCAGCACCTACTAATGCAGCGACACAGGTGATGCGGCACCTCCCGGTGCAACACCACATTTGTCGTTGCAACACCTTTTACGTGATATGTTATGCAGTGCGTCACTGATTGAAAAGACTATGTAGGCCTTTATCATTGAGATTACCCAGGGTAAACATTTTAACTCCTGCAAATTGGCCAAACGTTGACACGGTCACCAAACTATTACCCTGGGTAGTCTCCGTTATGAATTTTGGTCCTGCTATGAGCACTTTGGAGTAGCTCAGCGGTCAATGTAGCCATAGCCTTAACTTTCAAGAGAGGAAGCAGCAAAGTATATATTGCCCGGATCTAACCTTAATAATTTGGAAATTGTTGATAACAATCACGTGAACAGAAATGTTGACATGTCTAAAAAAATTTCAAAAAAGTTATTATTAGTACTTTAATACTAATAAGATTCCTCTATGTTCAACAGGAACATACGACAGTATACAAGGACCTGAAAATTTAGGGAGACTGCCGAGGAACAATATCAGCAGCAGATCGGAGGGGGTTCGACGCCGATTCCCATGCCATCCGGAGACAAACATTTCGATCCATCTAAGAGCGCTACCCTGAAGTTCATCAAGGTAAATCAGATATAAATAGATCCAGGATGCACGAAAGATTTAAAAATTCTTCATTAACAGGAAGGCAATGAAGGGAACTTCGGCGAACACTTCTTCGAGCAGATCGCCTCCGCCGAGGCTCCGAAGCATTTTGAGCATCAGGTGAGTAAAGAAATCCTGAATTTCGAACCAGGCTTAACACATTAAAATAATTCAGGAGCCAGACTGGGCGCGATACGCTCGCGAGAAGAGCGAACGAGCTCGATCAAGGACTCCGGCCGACCCATCTCAACATCACACGCCATCGATGACACCGACGCACTATTATGAAAGGAATCGTCCGGCGTCCTTCCATGAACGGGTGCGAGAAACGACTCCGAAAGAGTTTATAGAGAAGTCAAGGTAATTTGGCAGGGATGTAAAGGTGATACTGTCCTGGAAGATACGTCTTCAGGATCTACACGCACACGAATCAGCCTCGCTGGGGTCCGGCTTATTCGCAGACGCTGCCGTTCACCCGACGACGTGGGCACAGCGAGACGAGAGAGTGGGTTCTCAAATTTAATCTTTTCTAGGTGGACTACATTTTCGTAGGCTGATTTGATCTACTCATTGGAATTTGCCAAATTCGTGATGAAGCTTGTCGATTCCACAGAGAATCGTATCCTAAAGATATCCCCTTCCAGCTACGCACCCGGCTACGAATACGGAGGACTGGACTACACGAAAGGCTTGCATTTCCCTTCTGCCCCTTACGACTACGTCTACGAACGCCATAGCCGCGTCGACGACCAGCGCCATCGTACCAAGCCCGGTTACGAGTTGGGCGGCACCGACTTCGGTCACGGCTACATCGCTAGCGGCCCGTACCACGGACACGGCCCGGACCCGCCGCGACTTCGCCCGCACTACTCGGCTGACCCTCGCTCCGCATGCAATTCCTACTATGCACCTAATGTTGACGAAGTTGATGCCAATCTCCTTGTTGGTGACACCATTTCCAACCAGAAAATCCGCCATGAAGTCCGCCACATCAACCAGAACGAGTTCGGCACTAGCTTCGCGCCACCGGGCGGCTTCAAAAGGGATCACATCACTGTGCGTCGCAGTCAGCCTCCTCCTGAGCCCGTCACATTCAGCCTTTCGGCGAACAAGGCTCGCTACGGTGGCTCGACCGGCAACATCTCGTCGCAGTCGCGCGAACGTGACATCTGGCGACAACGTCAGGCGAACGACGAGAAAGAGGTGACGGTGCACACTCTACTGAATGACGACGTGCTTAGAAAACGTGATCGTGAGACCACACCCACATGGCACGACCATAGTATGAGCAAACACGAAGCGTGGATGCATCGCACCGATCCACGGCTCAATCGCAATCAGGTTCTGCCAGTGAGCTAGGAGTGTCATTTTGCGTTGTGCCGCTTGGGTCACTGTCTTACTTTGACTACGACTTTGACTTGTAACTGTTTTGCATGCACTTCTTTTGGTTGCTGACAGCTGTTCGGAATGTACCCTTGTTGACGTCAAAAGCCTAAAAAATGAGTAATTAAGAAAAAAAAAGACGGAATTGTGGAGGAATTTTAAGAGCACTATAGGAGTGAAGAGAAGTACATAAATAAGTAGTGAATCCTTTTATGATAAGCACTCTCAAATGAGCGCTTGCTGCTTTTGGAGAATTCTTGAATGACTAGGATATTTATAGGGCAATTTATACTTGATGCGTGCGACTGACGCGATTGCGACTATATGATGAAGAATAGGGGCCAGTCGCATCGCAGTCGCAGCTCAGTCGCACGCGTTTACGGCTTCGCGACGGCCGCGCGTTTTTTTTTCATTGAGAATTTCATGCCGCGTTGACCGTCTTCATAGAAAATTTTCCGCAAACGGATGCGTGCGTCTGAAAGTCGCACGCAAGTCGCATCTAGTATAAATTGCCCTTATAGATTCTTAGCCTTCTGTAGTATCATGTGAGTGAAAAAAAGAAGTTGGTGGAAAAACATTGGAAGAATTGCAGGGAAAATTTCTATGAATTTAACTGTACGTTTGGTCCTATACACAAGGAGGAATAAATGCATACAGTGGGCGTCCATGGATCTGGGCTAATTACGTATTTGAAAAGCCCGTGACGCGACCGCGCCGCTTGCGCTGAAATCGTCGACGTTCTAGCAAAGCCTGTGGTTTTCTTGACAGTTAGTTAGTTTTCCAGATAGTTGACATGAAATAGGATAAAAAAGCTATCAAGAAAACTCTGATTGGCTATTACGGCGGCTACCCTAGTGCGTGCGGCGCGGCCGCGAGGCGTGCTTCCTGAGTCCGCGAAAAACGCGCTTATATCCACGCTCATTGTATTTGGCTGGTCCGACGTAGTAGTTAACGAGAGAAAAAGTTTCAAAAAAGCGACCTTGTCACGTGACGAACATTTTCTAGATCTATCCCTCACTGAGCAGAAATTTCCAGTCCATAAACGAAAGAGTGAGTCAACCCTTAGGTTAGGTTCCAATAGGTTGTCGAAATTTAACATTGTCCTTGTCCAGCGCTCACCTATCGTAGAAAACTTGCGACTGTAGAACCGAATCATAGAGCGAAATGCTCTCAAGCATGGTGCATCCCTACCCTAGAGTCCTAACCTTAACTAACATTTTAGGTTTTCCTTTGTGTTTTTTCATTATCCATCATGACGATGATGCCGTCTATGTTTAGGTATATACGAACGAACCGAACTGGTCGCGCACCGTTCAACAACGTCGAAACGCTTGGGAACAAAAGGCGTACGATACGGAAGCTCGCGTGAATTTGCCGGCTTCTGCAAAGGTACTTACGGAATTTTTCCATGAAAAATTCAATGGATTCCAAGTGCAGTGGTTACCCTTGACGTTCAGAAGCAATGGATGTCATAGGGCCAAAATGTGGCAGCATAAGTTCAATATTGAAAAATGCCACAGAAAACGAAAAAATCGTAATAGCTAATGATAAGGGGAAGAAAAGTCGGAGATGTACACAAACGAGTGTATTAAAGAGTAACTCACTTTTGAGCTGGACCCTAGATGCATCAGTGAGATACCCAGGATAAATATGTTGGTGCACGTGTTGGTAGACAGTGATTTTGAGAGTGTTTACACGTTTACCCTGGGTAACTCCGATGATGCATGAGGCCCTTGATGTGATTTTTGACGAACTTATGGCTATAATTCGATTCTCAATGCGCTGTTGCTCCGTTTTTCGTACAGCAACAGGAAGTGTTGCCTGAGTGCCCAACGCAGCGACATAAGTGCTGCTGCATCACTTCATGCAACGACACTGGTGATGGATCACCACCTTTTGCAACACTCATAAGTGTTGTTGCAGCTACTGTTACGTAACTGGCCTGTGGAACCACAGTGAAATGCACACACTCCGAAAAAAAGGCGGAATAAAAGCGCCTATCTTTATCATCAATCTGGAGGATTTTTCGAATTCCCAATGACAATTTGTATCATCTCACAGTCATTATATTACAACTATCAAGCTGCAAAAAAACTGGTGTAGCTTGCACGGTTACTGATAGCCCTTAACCGTTTTCTTACACATTTTGCCGCTCACCTTATCGTTCAGTTTCCTCTGGAAAGCTAATCTCGGTATAATCATAGGTTGGCGGAAAAGTCTCGTGATTAGAAATCACAAAATCATCTGTCTCATTAAATAATACATAAATAATAGAGCGGTGATATCGATATCCTCAAGTGTTGGTTCAGTGAAATTGTGCTTTTTGAATTCTATTGCATTTGTTGCAACAATTTTATTGAACGCTAATTCATCCAATAAGTTCTGACAAAAAAAAACTGCCACAGGTAAATTTAGGTCAGATTGCAATTTCGTGTACGAATTTTGTGCTTTTTGTCTGCAAAAACATTTTTAATCGTTTTTTTTAGTGCAAATGTAACCTACACAGGTTTTTAGTCCTTCTTTGCATACATCACGCAGCCCAAGGGAAAAGCTCCTCCATGTCCACGACTAGATTGAAAGTGCAGGGGGTTACGATGGTATGTCTGTGTATCGACCTGCATATTGATGCTCCGTTGTTATCTTACAACAAAACAAAACGTGTTGTTGACGTAGCAATCCTCCGTACAGCGCTAGAATGTGTTGCTTTGGTGGCGAGTGCAGCAGCATACGTAGGGAGTGATGCTGCATCACTTTAAGCAACGACACAGGTCATGGAACACCTTTTGCGCAACATTATAGGTGCTGCCCCGAGTCTTGTTCCACATTACCGCGATTTGACGGGTTGATATGCACATAATTCGTAAATCCACGAGTGTAACGGGAGTTTTCCTTGTATACGTGAATAAACGATACCTTCCGGAAGATTTCTTGATTTTTTATTCAAGCTGAGTTGCATTATAGTCACAGATTTCTTCTATGCGGCTCAAAAAAAAAACGATCAAATGTATAATATTTCGACCTGGTCATGCCATGAGCCTTTAGCTGAAGGCTTATTTTCTACTGCTAGTTTGAGTTAAGTGTACGTCATATTGCTGAACATACAACGAATTCATCAGGAACTAAAAGTGTTAATGTTGTTGCGCCAGGAAGTGCCCCAGCACCTGTGTCGTTGCATGATGGGGTGCGGCAGCATCTACACTATTATATAGAGACTACAGCGACATATGTCGCTGTATGGAAGAGCTTCGGATGTTGCTCTATTTGAATCCACCACAGCTTGCGAGTCATCTTGGCTACCGTGATTCTCTAGCTTTTTTCCTCAGAGTTTTGGGTTGATCAGAGGAGGATGTTCTATAATCGTGACCGGGAAGAATATCGTTGCATTATTCAAATGCAGTAATTGCGCCATTTTTCATTCCTATATTGATCCCCCTTCAATCAGGCGATCCAGTGAAAGCGCAGATTTCCCGTAAGTTTCTTGTACGCTTGTGCTACCTTACCAACTCACGGTTCAGAAGCACCTTTCGTATAGAGGAAGTAGAGCGTACTCCTTCTGTACATGATGTAAAGTTGCCTGGTGCACAGATTCCAGACTAGGTTTTGCGTATTTTGTAATTCTCTGCAGAACCTTCTCCGCCTTGTTCGATTTTTCTTGTGTTGCTGTCTGCTCCTCACTTCTTCTTCATCTTTTGTTTTTCCTGAGGTGATCAATGTGAGGTTGCGAATATATTTTGCTCTGGAATCAGGTGCAAAGGTGAAACCAAGCCGAAGCACATTGTTAATGCATCCCGAAAGAATAGAGTTTGAGTGATGAAGTCATGAGATATCGATTTATACTGTAACCCATAAATCCTGATTGGAGAAGTTTTTCCAAGTTTTCGAGCAGGCTGTGGTTCTTTTGTGGCACTGACTAAGTCAGTCTCATAGGTCGACATACCACGTTCCTCCCCCTCAAGCACCAGCTGTTCGAACGCGGTTACTTGCTGCCTCTGAAAGATTTGCTAGAGCTCAGCCATCCGCTGCATTCGTGTTCCACTCCTCGCTGCACATCCGAGCTATCTATAGTCTTGCTTGGATCGTCGAATAAAATCCGCTCCATTTATACTTCTGGAACACTCTAGCCTTGTTAAATTTCTGAAACCTTTACCTACGGCTTTATTAGTCGAGCTGAAGCCCTTCTGATCTTTTTGTTTATTCACTGACACCTTCAGTTCCTATGTTTATTCTCATCGGTCCGCATAAATCACCGACAAAGTCAGCTTATATTCTGCTGACGTTAGTGTTACTCAGCACATTCTCACCACGCAGTAATAACGTTGTAAATCGCCCCAACACTGGAACACAGAAAACCGTCATGGATCCCGCTGGACGTAGGCATTGCTGTGGAAATTTCACGCATCTTTCAGGTACCACCACCACAGCCGCCGGCTTGGCACAACAAAGCAGCTAGAACACATAACGTCTGGCAGCACGCAGCGGATTCTATGAGCGGAATGGCGCAGCCACAGCAGTCTTCCTATGAAACGGTGAGTTCTTTTATGAATATCCGGAAGTGCGAGCCTTTTCCCTGTTGTTCCTTGTTAGGACTTTGAAGCTTTAAAATTATCAGAAGTTTTAAGTACATCCACACTTAGCCATGCGATAATATAGCCAATGGCGGAATATTTTGTTTCCTCAACTAGGTGGTAACTAGTAATAATCCTGATATCATGTTAGATATTCAGATGAGCTAGAATGAAGGATGTGTGATAGGGGTTTCTGAGATCTTATAGAAGTATACACTGCTTTTCCAGATGTTGTCCTGAGTAGACATTTCAGGGAAGCAGTATCAGCTAGGTATGCAGAGTAGCGCCTCAAAAGATATGCAGAAGTCGATTCCCAATTTCCAGTAGAAAATATATACATATGGTCTGGGTCCATCTGCATCAATCCATACTTTTAACTGTTTCCTTCGCCCTTGAAGCTTTATAATTGCTTGCAAAGTTCTCTTTGTAATCACATGTTAGTGCTGTACTAAACCAAGAAACCCATTGTACCTGATGTATTTGTACATGTACTTATACTATAATATAATTTTCGGCTGTCTTCATTTAAAGTATATGCGTCGAATGAGAACAAATGCTCCTCCTTTTGACTCAGTCGAGAACCTTATCTGCTTCGAAAATTTTTCAAGTCAATATGTTTACTCTTTTAGCATGGGAATGAGGAGAAAATGAAAAAAAAACATAACTTCAGTTCACAAAATATGTCTGCTTGTGGCACCTGTCCACATCTGTTTCTATTTCCTGCTGTGTTCTCGCAAAGGCACGGCCTGACGTGTTTTCTACGTTTTTTTTTTGAAAAATAGCGCCATAGATGAGAATAACCTTTGAATATTTCCCTTTTCCGATTTAACCTGCAAGGAATACTTACAAAAATGTCGTGAAGTTCGGGTTAAGAAATTTCTACTGTCTACAAAATGCACGAAGAATGAAGAGAAATGGTTCCTCTCTTGCGAAAAATCTGTGTTAAAATCACAAAAACGCGATTTTTTTGGGGGGGGGGGGTTGCGCTTCTCACTCAATAATCGCGACGATCATGCCATGGTTCGAAACGAAGCAGAACAATGTTCTCCGCAGCATATGTAGCTCTTGAAGTTCCGAAAAATTTCCTCAGAGGCAAGGTCCAGTCAAATTTCTTGATATGCAGAATCTGCACTCCTTGTGATCTAACCCAGTGATACATCATGTCATCCGAATTCAAGAGCGCATCTCAAATTTACTCCCAAGTTTCGTGGAGGATTGCTTCCAGTCACGGTATCTGGAACACTGGTGTGCATGATGTTGCCACCGCTACGCACTTCTCACACAGCAACACGTGACTTCAACGGCTTCATACAGCGACAAGGTGTTGCTGTAGCGACCCGCGCAGCAACACAGGTGCTGCAGCATCCACTGACACAGCGGCGCGAGTAGTGCAACACCTCCCACCGCAACACCACATCTGTTCCGCAATAGTATATTTTAACCTCCGCAAATCCGCGAATCCCGCGAAAATTTCCACATTTTACCGACGCGACTGGAATAGTATCTAAACAAAATTCAAGGAACCCGTGAAAACTGCGGCTGTGCGATCCTAACGTGCCTCTCCAGAACATTCCCATCGATTGATGACACTTTAAAGTAACCCCATAAAATCTAGGGCTGAAAGCTTATACTTGTTTATGATTGTGCTCAAGCTGCGGACGTGTTTTAAAGCGACGAGTGCATCTCATCTGCAATACCATACGACGAGTGATCTCATACTAAGCTTAAGGTAGCGAGCGATATTGCTCTTCTCCAGGAGGCGATATGGTGGGATGAAGCTAGTCGCCCTTCAATCATGAGTTTCATGAAAAATTTTGTAGTGTTTTCTTGGGACCTCGTAAGGGCGAAGATAATCTAGCTCCAAGTCATTTCATCCAGCAGATGACACCCCTACTGCTTATCCTGAACAAAACTATGTCGTTCAGAATTAGTCTGGCGAGGAAATCCTCGAGGAACGTGGTGCTATTAGTCAGAAGTAGGTTTATGTGTTTAGTTGGTATGAAAGTTTGGTGACACAAATTCTTTGGAGTCGAACAAGAATGGAAAACTTCACATTTTGGCTTACGTTAGCACCGTGGGAGTGATATTCATTTATTTATTTAATATACACTCGAAGGTGTGCGCATAAGTCTAAAAAAACGAGTAAAAAACAGCAGCCTAAACAGTGTTAGAAATTCGCACAGGTATATGATATGATATGGCTTCTTGAGATTTAAAACTTGAGCATTCCTTTCTAAAGACCACTCGCACTTCTTAATCCTAGCCTTTTTTCTGCATAGGCTTTGATCCCTAGCGTTTTCCCAGGATGCACGAGGATGCACGCTTGTTGCCGAGTTGTTTACCTCACAGAACACAGAGCAGATAATCTATCCATGTCACGCTGTCAACTCTATGTGTAGACGAGACAGCAGGAAAATAGGGCTAATCGTACAGCGGAGCAGATGTTTTCGGTAATGTGGTGCAAAATGGTATGAGCATATTTAGAAAAGGGTTGTGCGGCCACTAGAAGGGCTCGAATGGCCAAAATGCTCGAAGTGCAGTTTTCATGCACTGGCTTATGCATTGCACCTGCAACACGAGTTTGTGGGCGATCTTGAGGGCAGCATGGCGTTCGGAACAAAAATGTTTCTGGGCCTAAGGGAAGGTTACCTGAATGGTGTTGCCTCTATGAGCCGTATGCATACCTCCTCCCAAGTGCTCCCAAGCTGGGAGTGGGAGCCTCCCAGCCTAACTCCCTGTATGCATACCTTGTTGGGAGTGGGAGTGGGAAGCTCCCAACATCTCCCAACAATGCCGAAATTTTCCCTTGCTTTTTAGTAGGGGAGAAGTTGGGAGCGCAATTTTGATGAAGTAGTCGAGTGGATTTCCGCACATATTCATGCACCACTGAACGACTACTTGGTTTTGCTGTAAAGATAGAACACTAGGAACTCCAGCAAAAGCCATTAGATGCATTGAACTGCTAGTACCCGAAACGGCACTATTCCACATGAGGGGCCCCAAAATTTTCAAAAAAAATTTTCCGTCGAAACTTTGTATAGAAAGGTTATTTGAGGTGCTGAACACGAATATCGCATTCAATTTGTACCGTAACCCTACCAAAATGGGGTTACGGTGCAAAATAAATGCGATATTCGTGTTCAGCACCTCGAATAACCACCCTATACGAAGTTTCGGCGAAAAATTTTTTTTTTGAAAATTCTGGGGCCCCTAATGTGGAATAGTGCCCCCGAAACCAATAAATCACTCTCTGTAAGAACCCCCAGCATCGATCTTTCCTTGCTTCCAAGTGTTGATGGTGCTGCCTGTATAATACTTTTCTGTAGTTGTTCCAAACTGAGAATTGTAAGACAATTTTTCCTATAGAATTAAAGGCAGCACTCACAGGAATTTTCACTTTTGAGGTGAGTCGCTCATTGTGTAGCTGGCTGATAGGAAACCGCAACGATTAGCTGAACACAAGGAATAACCGCCTACCTGCGGAGATTCTGCCGTGGACACGGATGCAAGCGTGACCATTTTGGTGTCCGCCGCGCCAGTTAACGCTATTGGCATGATGTGCAACGTGCGTTCTAGCGCAGCGTATAATGTAGGGTATGCAATAGTGCACAGAGTGTAGTGTATGAAATGCGCACCATCGCACAGGATTTCGTAGCATTACGCGCGTATACCCTCAGCGGAAAACTCGTCCGCACTTTGGACACATGGAAAACAGTGCTGCACTCATGCTCTAGCACCAACTCGCGCTGGTGATAGGTGAACAGCACTGAATCAGAATGACCACGACTATGACCTCTACGTTACCATAGTCGTGCAAAAATAGCGCTGCGGTGCTGTCAGTTTTACGATGAACGCCTCGGAGAATCTCAACTGCCACAAATCAAGCTAGACGCGTGTAAGGCGCTGGTTGAGATCTAGAACGCTTTCACAGTAATGATTTGCTTCGAAATTATACAGTGAAAAGTCACAGAGGGCAACAAAAAATCAGCGCAACCGGCATGGGAGACCATCCTACCTTGACTTGGTATACTAGAATTTTCTAGGAAACACTACAGAAAAGATTAGTCACGCCTTCAGTAACAGACCTAAGACCATCCTGCAGCAGATGCAGACACATCATCAATACGAGTTTGCAGAAATAAAGCTACAAACAAAGAAGCTCTTCTTCGAAGCCGCAGACGCAGTTTCAAGGACTTCCGAAAGAACAAAGCCAGCTAAGATACCGAGTTGACGCTTTGGTAGCATTGGTAACATGAACATCAACTTATTATCTCTTATGGAAGGTTGCCACATTGTTCTTTATCCGAAAAAGTTTGTGCAATTCTGCGTGGGGAGCTCCCAACATGCTCCCAACAGATGTGCATCGCGGGAGTTCCCAACTTCTCCCGGCTGGGAGATGCTCCCAGTAGGGAGAAGTTGGGAGGGCACTCCCAACTGGGAGGAGGTATGCATACGGCTCTATAACTTCTTTCCAATACAGCAATACGTGGTGTGAACACCCTCCATACAGCGACAAAGAGGTGTTGCCGTGGGAATTACGCAACAACATGTGGTGTGTGGTGCGGCATCATGCAATGCAACGACATAGGTGATGCGGCACTTCCTTGGGCAACACCACAGGTTCTGCTGTAATTCGCATTAATTACATTACTCCGCCCCATGAATTGTCAGAGTATATTTTGTAGGGACATGTCTTTTACGTTTATGCCAAATTGTTTTACTATTAAAAGGCTTCCTAGAATGGAAAGCTATCAACCAATAGAGAAAATTTGCACGAAAACGAACTTTGCCTGCATTTTTGTTCTAATTTCATGAGAAATTTTGATTTTTCCGTTTGATATTATCACGAGATTTGTAGACGACGGTGATGTTCGCCAATGACCTAATTAATCTACTCTTCTGTTCCGGTTTCGATATTCTGAATCAACATCACGCACCATTCTATGTACAAAAGTGGAAAAGTATGTAGTAGGATCCGAAATTGAGCGCAGTAAGCATTTCTGAGGATATCTGCTACTCGGGGTCCATGTAGGTCTTTGCAGCCGCTTCTTTCAGCAGGATTTTTCTTCTGACTTCCTCCCAATTTTTCTGTCGATGATGCTCCTGTGTAACGACCGAATGATGGAGAGTACACTCTATTGTCTAGATTTTTCTTTGTGAAAGTTGCGAATGCCGACCATTGTTACGCTTTGCAATTGCATACGAGATCTTAGAAAATTATTTACGGAATGGGTGGATCCACAGCGTTTTACTTGATTTGAACGTAATTTCCTGGTCCAGTGCTAGATACTAGGTAGTGCTGCTTCACGATAGAAAGGAAAAAATGAGATGTGATGCGGCAAAATCTGCGCATCTGAAATCATTATTGCCGACGAGTTTTGGAAGGTTTACGCAAGTCTGCAACCTGTTCCAGAGTGGAGGAGTGTATGAACCGAAAAATTCGCTGCAAGAACATATCTCCTTTTTTGTCGTTCGCAAGGCTAAAATTCAAGTTCTTGCCTCCTTTTTTTCAAGGAGAGTCTTCTCTGTAGAAGTACCAGTAGAAAGCCACATCCTCTTGGAAATGTTCAACAATCAGGCCTTGTTTTCACTATTCACATCGGCCTTCTCACGAAAGCAATTCTCAGTGTTCATTGCCTTCAAGTGAAATAAAAAAATTATTTTGAAATTATTCATTATCTCTATTTCTCATTCCAGTGGAACCATATCTTCCTTATAATTCTCTTGGTTCTCCCAGTAGTCATTTTTGTTCTCGTGTCTCAGAGTTAAAAAGCAATCACCCACATGAAACTTTGGATCTCTCGGGGTACGCTTTTCATCACTGACACGCAGTTCCTCCAATACAGTGTAACGGCGGCTAGTGTGCGTCGTATGCCCCGCGAGTTCACTTTCGCTCTTGAGCACGGAGAAAATACCAGCATCGATTAATCACCTTAGACCACTCCCCCATGATGAAGCGGAGAAATTTGGCTTGCTGATAAATTAATTACCAGGTAAATGGAATATTCAATGGAGTTACGTATCGTATGTAACATCATATGTAATTCCAAATGTGGACCAAATTTGACGGTAAATGATTAAAAAACCTCATTTACTGCTACGAAAAGTAATTCAAGGAGAAAAGTATGATTTGTTTCTTTGAGAACTCAAAGTGTAGTTTGAGTAGATGTTCTCTACAAACACTCAATTTCCAGCACCTATAGAAAATTTTCTCTTCTTTTCTTTTTTTTTTAACAAACACTACTTAAGCAGGACTTCTGTTTTTTTTTTTGAAAATTTACGTTGTTGTCCGCGTTTTCATTATCTTGGATTTCAGAGCTACTACCAAACTGGTGGCGACTCGCAGCAGTACAAATCACAGTACCACGAGGAGCACCACACACAATCACAGCAAAGTCAGCAGCAGCAGTACCAGCAGCGCCATGAAGAACATCACACCACCACCACCAGCAGCGCTCCTGTACAGAGCTATTCGACCTCTCAGCACACTGAGAGTCACTCGACACATACTGTTCCAGTGCAGCAGGTTTTTCTTCATTCATTCTCTCGAAAGGGTGTATTAAAAAAACGCATTGCTATAGTGCTACTGTTGTTCCAGACATACATCAGCTCAGGCCCCACAGATGGGAGCAATGCTGAATTGCTGTTGAACACTGGCTTCAACGCGAATCAAGTTGAGTACGTACGAGACCATTTCGACAAGTATCGCGCTGGGCCCAAATATCCAGGATCACATTACGAACAGATGAGCCAGTCGAATTACAGCAAAACCTATTCCTCATCGACTCAGCAGCAGAACGTAACGCAGGTGGGTATGATTTTGCCTCAATCCACCGATTTTTCAGATTTATTCATTATTTATTTATTAACACACCAACAAGGTGTGCCTAACTATGAAAAACAACACAACACGTTAGAAAAAAAAACAAGGAAGCGATACATACTGACCTATGAATACTGGCGTTAAAAAACTGAGTAAGATGCGACAAGTTCTTAAAAAATTGAAGAAAAATGCGTAGCACAATGCGACCCCGCCGCAGGTGGAGCCAATTGCAATATTTGCTCATTTGTTTAGCTTATCTTTGGACCCATGAGATAACGAAATTGATAGTAGCTTTGCAACGCCTATGAAGACCATTTTATAATTACCACAATTTTCTTAATAGATAAAATCTAGAACACATAATGACAATTTTTTTACTGGTAAATTTTTTCTAGTTATTGTGATATAATCACAATTAGCATGCCTTCAGAAGCTTTCTTTTGAATTCAACATCGAAAATTCAGATTTTGTTCCGTAAACGTTATTTAACGACGAGCTCGCACTCCGCAAGCTAAATTTATTCTGAAAATGCAGAATTTTTGCATTTTCGGAACAGAGGGGGTCTATTTTTGCATAGGATACCTGTAGTGGAAACGACAGTTATTTGCCAGCCCTATTCCTCAACCTATTACTTGACCAACAATGTCCGCTGCAGTCCGAAATTTTCGATAACTATATACATAGTTTTTGTTTTTCTTTTCGTAATCTTATGTACATACCACTGGTGGACGCAGAAAGTGGGTGAAAAGGGGGCGTGGGAAAAAAACTGGGGTCTCCGCCGTTTTAAGGACCCAGACGGAAAATAAAATTAATAAAAATATTAATTTTGATGATAAATAATAAATTATCAATATTTAAAAATAAAGGACAAAGGATAAAGTGGTCGGCGTTGATCAATCCCGTCACGTGGGATGTGCCACGCATTCGACTTCATCTGAGCATCGTAGAGGCGTTGAATGCGTGTTTATTTATTTATTTATTTATTTATTTATTTATTTATTGTTACATGCACATTAACGCATGTGATAAGAGAAGATAAAACAACTAAGTGTAATGAAACAGTATTATGTGGCAGCAGTAAAACCAGTAAAACATAGGGCATACAAAAACAAAGTAAGTGAGAGAAAAATCAAACACGTTGACATCGTTGACATAAGCGGAGGCACGTTTACCTCTGGTAATCTCAACGGTTCATGGTTGGCCAGGAGTGCAACGTTTACGTGATGTTGCCTCCGTTGGTGCTTTTAGCACAGCAACACGTGATGTAAAACCCCATACAGCGACATCGGCATGTTGCTGTAGTGACTTATGCAACGACATGTAGGTGCTCATGCTTTTCCTTGTACCAAAGGCTTACAACAAATGTAAGTATTGTAAGTGAAGAAGAACTTCCATAAGTGGTAATATATAATATTAAAGATACCTAAAGACCTCTGCCTATTAGCTTACAACGACGACATGAAGGTTTTTTTTTTGAGATTTTCGTATGATTGTCTGTGGTTCCACATCTGGAAATTCGGAAATTAGAGCAGCCCCCGTTAGATTTTACTGCGACAGGGTGCTGATGTAGCAGACCACATGATGATGTTAAACTAGCGAGGACATGAACGGTTTTTGGAAGGCGGCAACGAACAGACGTGTTGTCTCCTCAGGCGCTTGGTTTTTTTCATGCATGAGCGGTGCAACGGCTCTTAGCAAACGTCAGTACCGCTTGTCGGTGGGACCCATGATCAAAGCGACAAGTATGTCACGTGGTTAGACGTAATACATAGTTCTTTTGCAGGCTATTTTTAACAAAACTCGGTCTTCCGCCTAGTAGACGAAAATTTTGCTTCAGTATGGCACCAATTTCGAATGCAGTTACTATTTTGGCAAAATATAATCATTTTTCCAGCAGCTTAAATGGTTACCTATAGACTATTTCATCGCACACTTCTATAGTCTGAACTTAGATTGGCGTATTCATAAGTATGTACTTTGAACGGATCTTCGTCGCCTTTGTATTCTTTATGATACCTCAATTTATTCCTGAAGATCCACAAAAGGGAAAATAAATGCAGAATGTGAAGATAAATATGAATAAAATCATATGGCAGTACATGACTGAGTACTCTATCTTTTCTATGATCAGCAGAATTTTTCGACATCCACTAAATTTTTATTTTTTTCCAGCAAGAAGCGGTTCCACTTCCTGCATCCGGCGGCCAGACGTATAGTTTTAGCACGGAGACCAGGGTAAGTGGACAGTGCCCACCAACTGCTCCACAACATCATACGAATGGCATCAAAAGCTATATTGTCAACCACCCAAAGGTTAAAGCTTACTAATCCATTGCGCACGACACATCCGTTGTTCGTGTGTCGTACTCCTAATACAGCGAATCGTGTGCAGTATCCTATTTATGTAGCTTTCATAACACTTCCTGGTGGGTACCATTGCGGCTTGTATCGTTTCATGTAGATTAATAAATGCTTGTTTGGACTGGATTTTATGCTAACTGTGCGTCGCAACGTTTAGATGTGGCTTTATTCAAGAATGTAATATCTGGTTTAGACTACTACCCAGGGTGGCGGCCCGGTCTCGTCCAATATCCAGGAGAGAAGCTACAATCAGACTTCCTACTCCACCGAGACGTCGAAGCCTATACCTATTGAAAGAAGCCACGAGGTGAGTTCGATCACCAATATTTTACGCTTTTTAAAATCTACATATAATTCCAGTTTCGAGCATGATATTAGTAGCATGACTGTTTTCCTTAGCTGTTTGATTTTTGATTTTTCGTAAGTTTCCCAGGAGGAATTTTCATGGATTCTTTAGAACTGGAATGGGATTATTACTGCTTTGCAATGTTGTCTAGTTTTACAAATACATTTTCTCGCAGAGAGGCAGAAATCGAAAAAATTATTGTATTGGCATCAGGGCTGTGCGTTAGGAAAATTTCAAATTTCGTTAATCCGTTAATTCGTTACGTTAGGCCAAAAATGGCCGTTACGCGTTAATGCGTTAATTCGTTAATCCGTTAAATCGTTAGAAGAAGAATTTATGGACATTTTGATAATTTCCATCACTTGTAGCAAGCTCACGAGTTCTATGACTAGTATTCAAAACAAGTAAGCAGCAATTACACCGAAAATAAATGAAGCAAATGACGACATCTTTTACTTCTAAGTTTGTAGGCACAAAGTAGGCAAAACATTTGGAAATGAACTCCGTGTTCTTTGATCCTTGAGCCTGTGCTTCGGTTTGGTTTGGAAATGATTTCTTTGCATTGGAACCAAGAAATTAGGCAATACTCAGACGGGTGGAAAAAAGAAAAATGGCAGAGATGCCTCAGTTTACGAGTTGGATTGCTTTGCTTTACTGTCTCCACCGTAAAATCCTCGGCTGTAATAACAGACGAGAACTTTGATAATCACGAAAGAGTGAGAAACTCTAAAATGCTCCTAAACGCGGAAGCTGCAATGCTGGGGAAAACGCACGTGAGTCTACTCTCAGGACCCTGATATAGGTATGTTATGATGTAAAAAAGCTGTTTTTCCAAGTTCTCTGAAGTGAATTTGGTTCATAGAACTTATACAATCAAGCTGGCTGTCGACAACAGACGCTCGCCTTCAGCGGAAGTTGGTGGTGTGAAAACTTTTTTATATGCCAACATATTGATGCTCGAGAATTCAGAGGTATTAATATCGCTCCTCCAACTTTCGGAAGGGTTTATGTAGAAGGAAGGATTTGTGCACGGTACCGGTTCATATTTTTGCTTAGTTGCAAGTTCATATTTTTGCTTAGTTTTCATCGAAGCTATCCGAATCGAAAAAAAGCTCGGGATCTTCTTGTTTGGACTTCTCATAAACGGGGCTTTACTGTTTTGTTTGAAGTGAAATGGTGATCCATTCGACCTGATTTACTGGGTTTTCTTCGATTCCTCGTAAAATGCGCGTCTTTGTATTGAGGATCGGCGATTGTCACTATAATTATAATAGTTCTCAACCATCCTCATAGGCTTCCTATTTCCAAACCCTCATGACAGCTCATCCGAGAGATCAATCGTGACCCTATTGCATTCCTTACATGAACAAAGGAAGGAGAAAGAGAGAAAAAAAGAAGACATATTACGGAATTACTCTGCACCTGCATTGCAAGAGGAAAATTTAGGCCAACCATATGAGCATTTTCTGCGAGTACCTTAGTTCAAATAGAATCATTATGAATACAAGCATAGTCTGCTCTATAACACTAGATGGTCATGTAGATGGAAGTAAGGACGGGAAAAGTGCGCATTTCAGCTATTATTTTGTCCATTAACGAAATGGATTTTAACGGATTTTTGGGGTTTTTCGTTAAATCGTTAATTCGTTACGTTAGGCCAAAAATGGCCGTTACGCGTTAATGCGTTATTTCGTTACGTTGGTAACGCACAGCCCTGATTGGCATTATTCAATTGCTTGGGCGCTACCCTTATTGAGCGCACATGACGTTTTTGGGATGAGCGATCACTGCTTGGCCATTCCTACAAGGAATCGAGCACGAACTTAAAATTGGCTGAGATAGATTATACTGCAGACATGCGCTCGATCCGACCGCGGACCTTTTTTGTGCTTGATCCGACAGCGGACCAATCACAAGCAAGCCAATGAAGTGGGCGGAGCAGATTACTCACAAATTTATTTATCTTCACACGTTGTCTGACGTCCATGCACGAACTTCGAAAATTATGGGTTTTTCTAGCAATTTCTTGTGATTTTTCCATGAAAGTGAGGTAATCAGAAGAAAAATTCGTGTAAATTTCGTGCTCGGATGTAGGTTTTCCGGTCAACCAATGCTGATTCGGGCTCCTAGAATTACTCTGCCGTAAAAAGGACCTCCTTGAGCCAAATATTACCCCTTCGAGACCAAGCCTGACTGAAATACAATTAAACTGTGATAATTTTGCTCTCGTCCAGTTAGATTACTGGTTCAAGTAAGGTTCAAGTAATTTTTGGTATAACTGGCCTCAGAACACTTCTAGTGCTCTTCGTAGCCTAATTTTCATTGTGACTCACCTCTCACCCTAATCTTCTAGAAGCTTCGGAAAAACGAGCAACTGTATCGATTATTCGGCAGGTGATGTTAAAGAACTACGTGGTTGCTCCGTCTTTATGTGAGCCGAGTTCATCACGAGCCTAAAAATGTGCGCTCTGTTGTCCACGACAAAAAACCACCGCACAGTTGTCATTTTAATGCAGTAAGGTAACCTAGGTTGAGGGCTGAGATGACAAAGCGCCGCACCTCCTCCTTCTAGCCAAAGGTTATTGATCCCCAGAAATTATCGCATGGCGCTGATGCAGAAAATCTTTGAAATGGTGAAAAAAAAAACGGAAGAATTCTATTTTCACATAATCCAATAAATTCTGCGAATGAAACAGTTGAGTTTTTGCCTCAAAGGAAATATATGCAGCACTTGTGCGATTAAAATTTCGGGAACGACATTCGGATGACACATCAACCCCAGTTGAAAGGGGCGAGGTCGTGTTACACTGTAACAGAAAAAAAAAGTTTTCGAAGCTTCTGTCAAACCCACGCCTCGGCAGTTACGAACCTCACCAGATGTGTTTTCACATTCAGGAGAGTAGTTATCACAAATCCGTTTCGGAGAGCACTCGCTCCGTTCCTGCCCCGGCTCCTGAGACGGAGACTACAATCGAGGTCGCTTCACGCTAATTAACCAATGCTTATGTGGCTAGCAAGTTCCTAGAATGGGCTGGCTCTTCTGTTTTCTTTTTATGTTTCATATTTTCTCTAGTCTTCCTGTTCCTAAGAGTTTCATATTTCTTCCTCTTCTCATTAAGTCACGCTCAAGGCTTTTCGATGGTATATTTTCATTACCCATGTGGTACTTCAGCTTTTCATCAAGTCCTCCTACATCCATCATACTGAAAACTTTGATAGTAAGCCTTATTTCCAGGGCTACAGCCCTACCATATGGCGCTGTTGCCAAGTCTTCAGGGAAAAGGCTTTACTACCGAATGCTATTATTCCCTGCACCCATTACGAGGATCCTCCCCTCTTTATTCGTAGGGACTTCCGTGAAGATCTTCAACATTGCGCTATCATTATTTCGTATTTTTCCATCCCTGCTATGGAGGGAGTGAGTGGGGGTTTGTTACCCTGGGCAAAGAATCATTGACAATTGTAATTTTTACAGTCTTTTCTCACAGAATGGAAAGTACATAGAACCTGGTGGAACCATGTTGAGAAACCAAATTTGACGTTCTGCGCACTTTGGGGCAATTTATATTAGGTGCATGCGTTCGCGTTCGACGAGCTTACCTCTATATAATGAAGAATAAGCCCAGCCGCAGCCCTGATGCTGCTCAGACGCACGTGTTTTCTTCTTTGAGGATGTGCCTGCCTTGTTGATTGATCTTTATGAAAAAAAAAGTTCGTAAATGAATCCGCGTGTCTGACGCGCGACTATTGCATCCATCTAGTATAAATTGTCCTACATTATGATCCACTGGCTAGAAAATCACCCTGACCACCGTTAGTATGCTTGGTTAGCGTATTCTTGTGCATCATGTAAGCCGAGTTCGAGATCGCTTGTTATTGATCGTTTGAAATTTCAACAAGAACGGTCTATGGTGTCAGAAAATGCTTCCTCTGTTATTGTCCTCTAACAGGGCAGCGAATGACGTAACAGGCCTCCAAGCCGCAGGCAAAGAAGTGTTGCTGTAGTGACTTCTGCAGCAACACAGTTGTTGCTGTATCCGCTCATACAGCAACATGGGTGCTGCGGCATCACCTAATGCAACGACACTTGCAACGACACAACGACAAATCCTTACATTCAATTTGTATGCACATACTCCGCAAGCACGCAAATGGAGCCTAAATAGTCTATAGCAATTCTTTTGAATATCTTCAGTCTCTTTTCTATTCGTCATTGCATTTCCTGCCTAAACTCCTCTCTATCCCCAATTTCTCACTGCCAAGACCACACAATGTAATCCAGCGACTTTTTATCCAAAATTTTTATGAGTTCAGGAGAGTAGAAAGAGCAACAAAACATTCTTCGAAGAAAGAAGGCCAACACTTCCCCGGTCTCTACATGTCACATTCGAGGTGACTTTTGGCACAAAGCGCCTAAGTTCTTGAATTGTGGACAGCTATGTAGATGAGGTAGTAGCAATTGCAGTCTGCTGGGTATCCTCCAGCTAAAATTGCAGCGATACTTTGTTTAGCATGATTTTTTGTCGACGTATGGGAAATAAAATCATTTTTCTTCCAGTATCACACCCCGAATTCCACTAAGGGGATTGGAGAGAAGACACTCCCCCAGCAGACCGCTTTAGAATAACTCTTTCGAACTTTCACAAACTGAGTTTGGATAGAAATTATCCAAAAACAATTCAGGATAGCCCTTCCAATAACGCAATCCGAATGAGAGACATCCACGAATTTCCGCTGAACTTCAAGTATGAGGTTCTTACTGTTCGAGATTTCATACACTTCATTTCTGGTTGTCTGGAAAGTCCTGTCAAGCGAAGTACGAAGGAATTTAGCTGGCGGACCCTAAAAAACACAAAAGATTACTATTCTCTCAAAACTTAACTGAAAAAGTCACTTTGAAGGTGCCATGAAGAAACCCTGCCCATCCTTAGAGCTCATGAACACTATAGCTAGAGACGTTTTCTCCCTTAGAGGCCACTAACCTCCCCAACATTTACTGGGGTCTGCAGCCCTATCATCAACAATGCTCTTTTCGTAAACAAGCCTATGGAACACAATAACTACGTTGGTTCCCAGTCTACCAATTCGCTTCTCTGCAGATAAACTTCTTCACTGCTGATGCTTCTCACAAACGCTGCTTACTCAACTTATGCTATGTTTGTTCTCGAAAAATCCTGAGAGCAGGACAGAACTTTCTTGACATCCTAGTGCTTTGCTGCCGCTGGCTTCGAGTTATTTCGCTATGACCACTTTGTGCTCGTGAACGGACCATTAGGATTGTCATATGAGCTTTGCTCTGTCGTTTAGGAAGACAGATTCAAGAAAATGTTTTCGTCGGAAGAGGCTCGAACTGTTCCAATTCATACGACATCCTCCACGTCTGAGGTTATTACTTCCTCTTGCAGACGGTCGTGATTCCTTAAAATCACCGAAGTAGAACGTAACAGTACCGCGGCTTCGTTAAGTTGAAAACTTTTTTGTTCCAACAAACCGTTTTGTTTGCTGTTATGGACTTTTCCTGTTTTATTTCCCTACTTTCGTTACAGGCCTATTGTAGCGTAGTATAGAATGTTTAGTCCTGCACGCTCCCTAACGCAGCAAAATATTTTTTTAAGGTGATGATACCGACATTATTTAGGCAAGCCGCGTCCATACAAGTACGACCTCAAAAGAGGAAACTACTACTCGTACTGTGCCAATACAGCCAGTCCAAGCCGAGATTAAGGTTTTTGCAAAGAGTAGAATATAGAGTGGCATCCTAGATTAGATCGATGTGGTGTTGAATACTAGTTAGTCCGTAGAACAAGTAGAGCGAGAATATCAATGTGGATGAGATGCTGGAGAAGGATACATGTTGTTCCAAACATCTAGTGCCAAAGTTTATTATTCATTCCATTCACCCAAGGTGGACGAGTATTCCGGTCGATGGCATTGTATTTCACGGCTTCAAGGAATGGTAAAAATTGTTCAGCTCATTTCTGCGCGGCTACCTCACCCACTCTTGATGGGTCCCCGGGAGTAGTGTCTCCTCCCTAACCGAGATGGAGCCCATTACAAAATTCAGACCAAAACAAAATGATATTCTGATATTTACGTATAGTGTTGCTTATGTGGGAGTTTTTGGACACTAGAAATTACGTCTTATAGACGAGAGAGTAAGGAAACCAACACGCTTCCACGTTGATACGTAGTTACTTATTTACTTAGCGGTCTAGCTTATAGTTAGCTTCTAGAAATGTAGTGCAAATTTCTCAGGATAGCGTTTTTTTGTTGCAATAGGTGTAGCATAGATAGATCCATCTTAGATGTTCCCACATTCTCTCATCCATTTAGAGAATGAGAACCTCGACAAATTTTAGGAGAGCTACCAGAGGAGCGAAACCTCGAAGCAGGAGTCCACTCGAGCAGTGCCGGTACAGCCCGTTAGCAACATTCAGGTTTGTCAGAAGGAGGAGTTCGAGAGTAATCCTATGCCATAGTTTATTAAACCATAGTTTTGGGCCGGTTACTAGAAAAGCCCATAGGTGGAGAAGTAACGAACCGGCAGGGATGGATATAATTACTTTGGGCATTTGCGTAACTGGTTATTTTTGATGCGCAGTAGTTAAAGTAAGGTCGGCTGAAAACAAATTTAGTGCATATTTAGTGATTCTGGGCACATAAATACCATCAGCATGCCTTACTGAGATTACCTGGGGTAAATGTGCCAACACCACATAAATTTACCCCTCGTCAGCACAGCGTCAACACGCTTACCCTGGGTAATCTCAATGATGCATTCAAGCCTAAAGCAACGTCTAACAGAGTCTCAATAGAGGTAGTGTTGGTGTGTGCATGAAAATGTTCTCAAATAAGATCTGGACTGTATCTCGCGTCAGAACATTGTCGCCACAACAACCATATGTCGTTGCCGCAACGACATTTGTAGGTGCCGCAACGACATATGTACGTGCGCTCCCACGTTGTTGAACAGGGGAATAGGGCGGCTCTTGTGCTCCTGCATCGACCTCGTGGAAATTCATTATCTTCACTGTCTTTTTCCTTGTTTTCAAAAAGGAAAACAATTGCCTGTCTGGTTACGGTACGACCAATCTCCTCCGCTAAAATTATTGGAAAACGCAGGGCTTGCCATTTCACTGCGTCCAGTGGCTAAAAAAAACCAAGAAAACATAACCCCAATCATACAATTTTTGTACTGCAATGAGCATACATAAGGCTAGGATGAAAAACATTAAGTACAAAGTGCTTAGTGTTTTTTAGGAGTCCCATACCAAGACGTTCTCGTCGCAGTCGCAGTCGACAACGCAACCTCTCACGGTGTCAACACCACAGGGTGGCTACACAACCACCAGCAGCTATCATACCGAAACTCATACAACTCAGGTATTTCATCGGAACCTAGTAAGAAATTATATGGTTCTTAAGAAAAACGATGAATGCTCGATATGTTGTATAGATAACCTTGGTTTGAGACTGATATTGGATAAATTAGGTAGACGCTAAAATACGGCCGCATAACATAAAGGTAAAAGTACAGCTCTATGGGTTGCATAATGGGAGTTTTATGGTATGGATCTTGATCTACTTGGTCACTTTTCAATTTTTTCTGCTACACTTGGAAGAATTTCATAGAAAGTTTTAGCATTTTTGACTGAATCTAGTGCAGGAAACGGAGCTACAAAGTAAGAAGTACAGGGGCCCCAAACGGCAAGGTCGGTACGGACCAGCGCCATGGCACTCTCACTGTCTGTCGCACTCCTCGACCGATAATGCTCCAATGATGCTCTCTCATACTCTCAGCCAGAAGCTGCCATGTCGTGCCAGTGGTCCGTATCCACCTGGCTGTTTGGCGTTCGCTGTTTTGAGAAATACAGTTTCACAGCATAAAATTATAAATACGGCTTCTCCTAGAGATCCTGGCCCTATCAGTAAGGGGTTGTTTCTCTCTAGAAAGGTGGGATCTATTTATAGTTCCCTAGGAATTTCTATTCACGTACATGATACAGAATTTGCGGCTTACCTACCTTTTTGGACTCACCACCGCTTTTTCATTATGACCCTTTGGGTAAAGTGGGTCGATTCTTGACGGAGGTTCTCGTCAGATCTGGGACGGCAAATGTGCTCCAGGATTCGGGACTTCACCTACAATCCAGCCATCCCTTGCATTTTTATGGGTTTCTTCCAGTCATACGCTAGTACACATTTTCCTACGAATGTTCATAATGGTTTATCCAGCCATTGAAGTTCCACGGCCCTTGTTTTTTCCACGACTTTTATCCAGGATTTTGCACCGCGATATTTTTGTGTAGAAGAAACCAGAAAAATTATTTTTTACCCTTTGTTCTCTTACAAAAAACGCTTAATTTTAGCCACCAGTGACGATGCACTCGCCTGGTGGATCTTACAAGAGCTATCAAAGCTCGCACTATTCTAAGCAGGTAAACCTTCCACGTTTTTCTATTCCGAACACTTTCTATTCCGAACACACTTCAAGATGAATTTGCTTTAAGGAAAAGACCACGTCTACCACAACAACTCAGCAGCCACAGCAAACCGTCATTCAGACAACGACCCTTCCTATGTCGAAAACTACAACATATAACTACACTCAGGTTTGTAGTATAACAAGTGTTCTGGGCGTGTCTGGATGTAATTTTACAAATGAAATAGTTGTGATGTATTTCTAGCAAACTGTTCCATCTCAGCAGCCTGCACCACAAATTACCCAATCCAGCTTCACGTCTCACACCGAAAAGGTAAAGTGATTTCTTTCATTCGACTGGCATAATGGATAACCCGTACGTATTAAAAGATATGGAACTGAAATAAAATAGAAGCTCCCTGCACAAAAATACTTTAACTGTAATCCAGTATAGTACTATCTGCTTTAAAGGCAGAGGACCACCTCGTTCCGTATGCTGGGGACCGTAACATATCCTGGACCATCTCGTCATGACAATCCCAGCAAGGTACATCAATAGGGACAAAAGCGACGAAAGCCCCGTTCTCGAAGGGGTCGAAGTGACTAAAATTTGGAGCCCGGAGGTGGATCGCTCCAAGATGTGCTGGCTGCCCGCCACGGATGCCACGTTGGCCAACGTGTCTTTGTGTGTTCGATCGATAAGATCAATAGCTTCACACGTCAATTCGGGTTAGCAAACTGTTACAGGCCACGTCCTGGAAAACGGGTTTAATGACCATTTTGAGACAATATGTGTATACCGCTAGAATCAGCGTGCCGAGTAGATGCTGAATCTGCTATTACCTCAACCACGCAAATGAGGTGGTCCTCTGCCTTTAACTGTGGTCATTGTTTCTATTCTACTATTCAGACTTCGACCACTGGCGCAGCTCCTCGCACGCAGTCCCCAATGCCTGCTACACGAGCCAACTTCGAAGCGCACCACAGCAGCCATAGAGAGGAGGTGAGTGAGAAACACATCTCAAAGAATAGGCGGACGCACCTTATCTGTTACTTATTAATGATTTGCAAGTTATTTAGACTCGCCGTGAGGAAACCAGCCGTCCAGTGTCGCAGCTGAGCCAGTACAGTGAGCAGAGAAGCTACAAGCGCAATGTTGAAGAGAAGACGGAGACAAAGTACTGTTCATGGTTCCTCGAATAGCTGTTTGTCCTAATTATGTGTCTGTTTAGGACTATCCCTGCTACGACGAACATCATTACATCAGATGCAAACAAGACTTTCACAGCCCAGGATGTGTTCAACAAGAGAGAGGAAATGAATGAAACATTACCGCTCGGTAGCATCAGCAACACCCATGCCAACACCCAGGTCTGTGGCGTTATTTCCTCGAAAGGACAGTGTCTGTCTCTGCGTATCACATCATCAAAAAAAACCTTTGCAGGGCGAATACCGCGACCATCAAGGACATGACGTATCCTACAAGCGTGAGACGCAGACGGCTGTCGATCCAGGGAAGGAGTATGCACTTCTGAAGGAGGAGGAGAAGAGAGTGGTTGAGACGGATCTTGAGCCTGGTGTAATCTCGAGGTTTGTTTAGGATTAGTATTAGGACAAATAATTTGAACTATTCCTAGAAATCGCAAAAAAAAAACCAAATGGTCACAAGTTCAAGACAGGGTTAGCGCTCACAATTTTGCAGGCACGTAACGACTAAATACTACAAGAAGAAGACTGTGACGGACACCACAACGACAACTACTCCCCAGTAAAATGCTCAATAGTCTCGTCACCAGATAAGATCCCCGTGGTGCCTACATATTTTCTGCGAAAACAGCTTTAATTAGATAAAAGTGCTTTATTCTGAAAAAAAAAAATGCCTTACGTTTCTGTCTTGCCTTACTTTTCTATTTCTAAAACGAGCCTGAAAAGTTATCACGTGCGATATGTTGCATAAAACTGAGCTACATTTAGATCAATTGTGCTGATAAGTTATCGGCTCATAAAAAATACATTGTAGGAGTTTATACTGTTTGTATTCAGCCAGCGCAAGTGTGTGTGATGAGAATGACGTTTTCTTTATGCATAAATATTTTCTTCTGTGGAAGAGCAGTACTTGTTCACAAACATTCGAAGGAACTTTACTAGGGGCAGGCCTCACATTGGTCTTTGTGTCGCAGTGGTGGTGTGGCGCTGCGCAAGGAGGTGCTGCACCACCTGTGTCGTTGCATTGGGGGATGCCGCACCACCTGTGTCGTTGCATTAGGAGATGCCGCACCACCCATATGGTTGTAAAAGCCGCTACAGCAACATCGCTGTGTCGCTGTGTGGAGTCACGTGTTGCTGTGTTAGAAGTCACTAAGGAAATCAACATCATGCAAATCTGATTTCACGACACCTTACTTCGAGCCATTTCTCCACAAAACTCGAAACTGAACTTAGGGAAAGGACAACATATTATAATAGAACATAGGAAGAAGTCAGCCACAGTTGGAAGACAGCAGAGAGAAAAAGAACGCGGGAACGTTTGCAGAGATTGGAGAAAAATGGAGGCAAAGCGGATTTTCAGCTGATACATATACTCAACTATCACTGCGTATGGAACAGACTGTACGGCCACAGAAAAGCTCTAGCTCCTGTGTGATGTGCAGGTGATCTAAATCGTGAAATGCGTAAAAAGCGCATGTCTATTAAATTTTAACCGAACTTCGTCTTTGTGGTCTCGACAATAGCTTGCTTTTAATTAATTTGGTCAAAACGCCATACTAACGCCACAATGTGAGCGCAGACGAAATGCTCATTCAAAGCTAATTGTAGATGTATGTAGATAAGTGTAATTTTATAGTCTATGGATCCCGTTGGTAAAATCGAAAACTCAGCAACGCGTGCACATAATGGCTGGATGGTGACGGTTGAACTCGGCAGCAACTCAGCTATTTTCTGCATGGATGAGTACTTTTCAGCATCATTTGCAACTATAAAGTGTTTTCCACGTTCTATTGCCGCTATGAACTTATTGTATTGGTTTTATTGGTCTCTTGAACTTATACAGCAGAGAGGAGAACGGGTTATACCTTCACAATACAGCCGCGATGCGCACGCATGGCTAGGTGCGCGCCCCACCGTTGGATTTTGAAGACTACATTACACTACGTATTTTATATAACTTCATAACTATTAGACTATTTTAAAGATTCTAAAGACGCGATCACAACGTCCGCGTGGCATGCGCCGCGCAACCCTGCCGCGAGCCGGTCGCACGTTGGCGCGGTGGCATTTTGTCAGCTTGCAGGCGTCGGCTGATCTATCGATCACTCCACTGTCGCCGGGTATTTTGCTCGTTTTTTGCGGTTTTTTTGCACTTCTTCGCCGTTTCGTTCATCTTCGATCCAATCAAGGCAAAAGGGATGGAGAACGGTGATAATCATTACTGCTTTCACTTTCAACAGCTTTTTGTTGGACAGTTTATCTTATTGGTACCTCCAGAGATCGAGAAAACGTTAGAACGCCATTATTGGGTGAGAGTTTTCTGAAATTTGGGATCCTTCGCATCGGTCGGGATTCAAACTGAAGGAACAACGAGCTAGAACGGCGAAATGGCTGGCGATAATGGAGTAATCGATAGATCAACCGATGCCACCACGCAGCAGCGGAGTTGCGCGATGGCTGCGTGGACGACTGCCAATGCGGAAGATTGGTGAAGCAGTCAGTAGGTCCAACTGCACGCTGCTAATTGTAGTGCTATGTCAAACTACGGCTTTAATGTTAAGAAGAGGCCCAACAAATCAAAACCCCAAAAAGAGGAAGTGACATAGTATGGAACGTATAAAGGAGCCTACAAAGGTGACACCAAGGATAGTGTTGTAAGGCAAAGAAAAAAGTCTGCATTCTGGCAGGATAGATACTAGAAAAAAGGAAGGAGAATTATAAACCAAGAATTGTTCCCGAACAATGTTCCAATAAAATATTGCACTGTTTATTACATTTAATTATGCATATTTAAAAACAACTTTTTACACTGGAAGATTAACGAATCAGAGATACTTCATCTTGTAGCAGGACGCCACGAGTGTGTTGATTTCTGCGCATGTGGCAGTCGGCAGGAACATCTTCGCGAAGGTGCAATTCCGTTCCACCCAGCTGAGCACATCAGTCACACCATATTGACTGGCGTAGCTTTTTACCTAGAATATGTATAATTAGCGTTGAGGAAGCAAGAACTAGAACAAAAGCGTTTCTGTAACCTGTTGGCAGTGAGCTGGAGACAAGAGGAGTGGTCGCCCTTGCTTATCGCGTGGCACGTTCTGGTTAATCTGAGGAGCTGGTACAACCTTTGCGTCGTGTTTCTTCATAGGAACCTGCAACATATTGAGATCATGTTGATATCACGTTCTTCTCTGCTTCTTTCACTTAATAATCGCTGCACCGATAGGGAACACCTTGAAAGACAATGTGGAGCGAAAAAACACGTTGTCCATCCAATCTTAGTGCTCCCAGTGGTGAAATTTACCCGTAAGTCTCCTAATCCGAGTTCGAAGACTTTTCTCAAGGCAATCCTAGAAATATAAAGCAAGTATGCGTCGATACCACGGTAGAAGGAGCGCCGATTTGCATACTGTTTTTAGCAACACTAACATTTCAAAAACGATATTGGTAAAGTATATTTTACCCGGGTCTCGTTTTTAACCTAACCTAGCTGATCTCTTCGAAGCAAGCCCCTATTAGAGGGTTGTTGTACCTCGTTATTTCACGCTTCGTTATACTGATTTTATTTACCTTGCGAGCTTGTGGCATCGTAATTTCCTCATCTTCTACTGGATCCAATGGAGGTCTCGCGAGGCTTGCCGAGCCAATCAGACGTAGTTCTTCTTCAGGTCGCTCTATATCGTATGAAGCCTGGAAAATTTCTACTTCACAATAGTCACAGAGAGCCTATATTCCGGTTACTTGGAGAGAATCATTCCAACTTTCCTCATGAATTACATGGACTTTTGCCGTAGAACAAACTTTCTCACTATCACATATGTCAAAAATCTTATGGCTAGACCTCAGCTTGTTGGAGCCAGCCTTTGAGACTTTTTTCACTTTCTGTTTCTAATGTGAAAGAAATCAGCCGTTTTCCAGCATCTTGAATGGTAGAAAATAGCCTTGCCGAAAGATGCACAGCGTATTGGGGTTAAATCGGACAGTTGGCGAGGTGTTCTTGAAGAGAAAAGATGGTGATACACAGAAAGCAATTTTTCGCCAAAGCCGACATTACTTTTTCTCAAGAACACCTTGAACTGTGTTATCGATGAACGTCGCAGTGATCCGAACAGGTTCGCTTGCCGAAAAACTAGAGCTGTCGGAGATTTCACTGCGACTTCAATCGGGGCGAAAAAAGGAAACATTCGCAGAAGATCCGCGAAGGATGCACGTTTCCCGCGTACCACGCGTGCTTGAATTTCCTTCCTTTTACTTTTTTGATACATACATATGTAGTTATATGAGCAGAGCTAAGATTCATAAAAAGCTAACCACACAAATCAGCAATGGTTAGCATAATTGGTTATCTTTCAGACAATACGATGTTAGGAGACGCAGACCATCATAGTTTGCTTGCTGACCTGGTTTTGCCTGGTTTGCGTTCATGAATCTCAGCCCTGATGAAGCAGTCATCGATCCAAACAGGGCTAGGATCCATAAATGCATAACCTGACCAAACCAGACTAGCGAACCAAATTTCAATCTATGCGTGTCCTGGCATTTCGTGGTCTATGCTATAACCAATCGCGCTAACCATCGTAGGTTTGCTTGGCAATCATTTCATGAATCCCAGCCCTGATGGTGAATGCAGGTCTTAACAAGATGCTGGATAGATGGGTATGTCATTCTGAAAAGAAAGAGAAAGAAGTGTAGAAATTCCGACGCACGGTTTTTGCGCTCTTAATGATGCACATAACCCATCTGTGCATGTAGTAACCCGAGTTTCGTCCTCGAGTATCCAGGAAGACGCCTCAGTGTTACCGCATCTGAAGGTTCTGTCTGGATGATGTTGCCACCGCTTCTTTCTTCTAAGACACCAACAAGTAACGATCCCCCATACAGCGACAAGATGTTGCTGTAGTGGCTTATGCAACAACATCGGTGCTGCGGCATCCACTAATACAGCGACACAGGTGGTGCGGCACCTTCCGGTGCAACACCATGCCTGTCGTTGCAGCACCTTTTACGTGGTCCGTTGTGTAGTGGTTGTCCACTGATGCAAGTACCATGCAACTATGGAACCAAAATGTTGTCTTTTTAGGGTAAGGGATCTCTTTCGGACTCTCGTCGTTACTTAGGATTAGATCCAACGTTTCAGGCAAGAAACCGACGAATTTTGTTGAGGCGAGCCCTTGCCTTTGAAAAATTTTGAGATCCATCAATGTTCACGCGAGATTCGAGGTGAGCAAAAAGTTCGCTTTCTACGAATGGTAGTGGATTGGAAAGAAATCCGCAGGAAGCTTGAAAGACTGATCACTAAGGAAAACGGGTCATGTCAAAACATAAAGACGTAACAAGCATCCTAAGCCGGGTGGCAAACAAAATCTATGAATTGAAAATAATCGTCCGAATATTCACTAGTAATCCAATAGTGTGGCTCAATTATCGAATAGTGTGACTAGGTTACTCTCCAAATTTTCCTACTGACACTTACCACCAGTACGCTTAGCGTCAGGCCATTTTGCCTTTTTGAATTCGAGAAAGAAACAGTCAAACGTGGCTCAAAAGGCACACCTGCCCACTATATCACTTTATTAGCCATCTTAGGTCAAAAATCGCTTGGTTTTCCAAGAGAAAAGCTAGGAGCAGCGGCTATCGATGCCCTGTCTTACCGGGGCCTGACGCGCTCGGGTGTTACGTAAGTGTCCGACAATCGAAATCTTCTAAATTTCTCTCACATGCTGGTTCATGCTTTTGTGTTTCTTATGACTGCACAACAATCTTTCTTTGCAACACAAGGACTTTCAATTTTTCTCGTTCTTTATTTTACTTCCTCCTGAAAGAAGAGCACAGCACGTAAGCGTTTCTTTCTGCTTCGTTTCCTGCAAAATTTGCCAAGCGGACAAGAGAGAACGGCAGAATAGCAAAGGACATCACATAAGAGCCTCCGGCTGTGAGGAGGGGAACATCTGCTAAAGGGAGATAACATGAGAGCTTATTCTTTCTATCATTGTTCAAGACAATCTTCCAGAATCTGCTCTGCTAGGCAGATTTTTCATGAGAAATTTCTTCAAACACAGTGGAATCAAACAGTACGTTCCCCACTCCCTACCTTCTTAGGTACAAGTTGGATTTCCATGTCGTCGCCGACCTCAACACACTTGTATTTTTTGGTCTTGAGTGGGTTTCTCTCCTTGAAGGCATATCCGGTCGCCGCACATGTGAGTAACAAGGCAATTAACCTCATTTGGTGCTGCAAATACTAAAAAAGAAATACCTTTCGAAACAACGCTGTCCGCAGAGAATCTGGTAACAGAGAAAAACTCGAAAGGAAAAAAACAACTGCTAGTTATATAGGCGGATATGGCATGTACAGTGCAATGAAGAGGGACAGAAATGAGTGCATGCAGTGGTTTTCTGGAAGAGAAAGTGATGCGTGATCATATCAAGTCGCTCGCGTTGACTAGCTTGACCCAAATGCGCCTCGGACGAGCGGCCAACCGCCGAAACGAGTTGCAAGTGAACTTGAGACCTCTTGGACTGGATTCGACGGGAAGTGGACGTGTTCCAAATTCAACATTCCGCTGAAGATAGAGAAATTGCTTAGCAATCGGAGACAACAGCCGGTTTTGGAAAGTGCATCGATACTTCCGGCATCCGTTATTTATCGCCAATAAAATTTAAGTCCCATGTTTCGATTCCATCTGCTTATTGCATAGTTCTTGATCGCTCAACCGACGCGCGTGGCCCAAGTCAAAAGATGAGAAGACATCTGTAAACGAGGTGACGAACAAACGAGCTCGGAAACATGGGACATCATCCAAATCCCATGGAGACCCTAAGATACTTTACTCCGGATACCATTGATTTGGAAATTGATTTATTGATCGATTTTATCGGCTTTTCTCAGCTTAGCTACAATATATAATAGATAGGAATATGCCCACTGGCGCAATCCACCACTCTGGTCACAAATCTGTCGGCCACTTCGCACGATCACAGAAGCGCTCTCTGCGTGCTCCAATGCTCAATTGTCGACCCGCTTCAATTTTGCGAAACATCACATGCACCACGTAGTAAATAGAACAAATGAATGGGTGGATAAAGTCGATTCAAGTGAGCACTCATCGCTGAGAAACTTTATCACATCTGTCCCTCATGCTCCTTACCCAGCTTGCCGGTTCCACGAGGGTGGCCGGTATACTCGTGTGCCGAAGTTCCGGCAAGCTCTGATGACCCCACAAGTGGCGCGATGGGCATTATTCCCGGCTGATATGGGTGGTACTTCCGACCTTCGTGTGGATCTCTCTGTCGAGATGAGTTGGCTCCCTTTGGCTCATACATATCTTGCTCATCACCTACCGAAGATCAAATCGTAGGACGTTCGATGAAATGCATCTTTTCGAGCATTTGTGGAAATGGCTGGCTAGAAGGGTTAGGTAGTTGTGCTTCAATTAATACGTACATTAATTTTTTTCTCTCCTAATCGTGGTTGCGTTTTATGATTCCCTGTTTGTTCAGTTGTTTTTTTTTTGTTTTTTATCACGTTATAAAACGTATTAAATTAAAATCAAAATCAAAATCAAAATGAAATGAAGTATGTGCGAAACCTTGTCGTATGCCTGTACATATATATCGGGCAAGTGCACGTGAACTGTAGATAAGTTGAAATTCATGCAGTAGAGGAGGTAAATGATTCTATCTTCATGTGAAAAGCTCCAAGTTTTGCGGGAAGAATCGATACTGCACCTAATCCAGTCAATTTATGGTGGCGCACCGAAGTGAGCAAAAAACCATACAGGGAAAATGTTTATTTACAATGCCTTGCAGAAGTGAGGTCGATGTCCATGTACAACTGGAGTCTTTCGAATGTTCAGTTCTTCTTCTTTTCAAAAGACTTTTGCACGCGGGCAGACTTCTTGGAGGCCAACTTTTGTCGGTGCAATGGTAGCGGGTAGGCCGCTCCGCCGAAGAAGTGACCATATGGGTGATGAGGGTAAAATTCTAGTGCGCTAGGGAAGTGATCATCTCCTGAGACCATAACAGTGTCGGATCTGTGGCCGCTCTCTTAAAGTAATGAATTTCATCGAATGTGTCTTCATTTAGTTCAGGTGGAGAAACTTTCGAAGTGAATTTAAAGTCACCTTTCTTGTAGGATTTCGCGATATTGCGGACTTCAGTACGAGGATGATAGTGGTGCTGAAAAAATCTTCTCCATTGAAAGCGTCACACCCTACTGCAATTTAGGAAACAATACTAACAAAGTTAAAGGAACGCACCACAGCTACTGGAACTGGAACCGGGACTGGTGCAGCTGCTGGCACCACAACTGGAGCAGGTGCCACAACTGGAGCTGGAGCCACAACCGGAGCTGGTGCTACAATTGGTGCAGGAGCGACAACTGGTGCAGGCGCTACGATTGGAGCTGGTGCCACGACCGGAGCTGGTGCAACAATCGGTGCAGGAGCGACGATGGGTGCCGGCGCAATAACAGGAGCTGGTTTTACGTATTCTACTGGTGCCACAACTGGCGCAGGAGCTACTGCGGGCGCAACATGGATCGGCTCCGGTTCTATCGCCACAGCTGGCGCTTCTAAAAGAGGATTTTGACCGGAATTGGTATTGTCGTTCAATAGGTAGTTCAATGAGAGAGGGTGTTTGTGTTTATATATAGCAGTACTTCACAATTCAAGAAGAAAACACATTTTTTACTTGTTTTCTAATTATAACCTTTTTTCGTGGTGCAGCAGTTTTTTTTTTTGAGAGTTATTCGGTGAGCGTCGATGGAAGTGCCTTTCTCTCGATCTAGGAAAGCACGCGTCGCAATCGCGGCGCTCGTGTTGGAATTATCGCTATCGCAACAAGTCATAGTTTTTTAAAAAAAATTCCTAGCCAGTTTTCTTGATAGTTGACATCAAGTTGGATGAAAACTATGGTAAAACCTTATGATTTGCTATCACGCAGCGATTCCAGCCCAAACGAGCGCTTGCGGTTGTGGATTCTGGGAAAAGCTCACTTCAACTGGCGTTCACTGTATGTACAGTAATTCCAAACGCCTCTCGAGAGAGCGGGAAGTCACGACGCATCGGTTTTTCTCCGTATCTCTGCCCAGCATGCGCGCTGCCTCGGCGCAGTAGACAACCAGAGTGCTCGCGCCGCGGTCCCGCCCCTTGTTTATGATCGTTTGGAGTTCACTGTAGGTCCTGTTAGGCCTGACAATAATTTCTAACATTCGTTGTATAAGTGTGTAACGCACCTTCCACAACAGGAGTCGGATAACTAGCAAGAGATCTGAAATTTGCAATTTTGAGACTTACAGTAAAAAATGGCCACTAACAATGAGAAAGTGATTCAAATGTGATCGAAATCAACGCTCTGGAGCAACTGTTTGGACATTTTTGCCCAAGTTCTTTCGGAAAACTGAATCTTTGGCTGAATTATTTTGCTACGTACAGGTGGATCCATTGCACTAGAAATTCTCGATACTCACCTTTGAGAAGTGATGAATAGAACGCAGACGAGGTAGTAGAAGGAACTCATCGTTGCCGCTGCTGTATGTTGGTCGTACCAGCGCGTATTTATACTAGAGAGAGATGTCTACGGGAAGGGTTTTTGTGCTTCTTCAAAAAAGTGTAAGCGAACTTGGTATGCTTGATGTATAGTAGCTTCTTATTGGCTTGCTTTCACTGCGCAAACTGGAAAGAGCTTCTCTACTCTTGGAAAGGCAACACGATGCTTTCCTCGTTGATCCTGTTGCTGAGACACCTGTCTGCTGGAAGTGTGAGCGATAATGTAGCATTCGCTAGGAAAACTTTGTTGGCACGTAGCTTTAGTGGATTGGGTGGGGTTTCTTAGGAGCAAAATGCATTTAGTTTCTAGCCAGCTTAGTTTTATAGCCAACAATTCATAATCACCTGCACCGCTGCTACATATGGTAGCTGTTGAAGCCATAACAGTAGTAGTAACAGTAGTAGTTGAAGTGGTACATAATTCTGAAAGCAAGACCCTGGAGAAAGCGGGCTCGTCGCGTTCCTCCTTGAGATGAACTCACTGCAGAGGCGGTGAATGTAAACACCAGTGGGAATACTAAAAAGAATCTTCTAAAGACAAGGTCAGGCCAGAATACCCTTTCTTACTCTCTTGTTTAACAGATTATAATTACTATGACAATTAAAGTGAATGATGACAAAATTCCGAAGAAGTCCCGTTAAGTTTTGTCCAGAGCTTTGCGTAATACATGCAACCCAAGGAAGCACCTTATGACTACCTACGCACAGTGGGCGTCGATGGCGGTGGCCTTTCTGCGGCCTCGAAAAGCACGCGGCGCAACCGCGCCGCTCACGATGGAGTTGTAGCCGCAGTGGCCAGTCTGGGTTTTCTTGATAGTTGTTCATCACATTTGCAGCTAATTAATAAGAAAATGGAAGTCAAGAAAATTCCGAAGTTAGTTGTCCCGGAGAGGATTCCTGCTCGAGCAGCGCGGTTGCGCCGCGTGTCGCGGAAAAGTCACCGCCATCGAGGCCCACTATAATAAGAGTCGCAATAACGTAATCTGGCGCTGCGAAATGAGGTGCGGCATAACCTGGCTCAGCATGGAAGTGCATTCCGAAACAATGTTGTTCCCCTGACATTTCCTCACCATGTGGAAACCTTGTATTGTGCCTGCGCTTAGGCTCTCTCTAGTAAGAATCGGCTTTCGGCACTTTTTTTGAGAGGCAGCTCTGGGCAACTCTTTCCATGCAAATGTATTGGAGCCACTTCTAACGTAGAACTTCAAAGCCAGTGTGTCACCTTGTTTTGTGTTTGATCTATTAGCAGATTGTGAATGTCCTTGTCACGCTGATTCCAGTGGTATACATAAAATATCTCAAAACGGCATGTAACTTTTTGTTTGGGACGGGGTCTGAAAGGGATCTGTAACAGCTTGCTGACCGCTCTACGCGTGAAGCCGTTGATCTTATCGATTGAACACGTCAGCACTTGTCAGCCAGCACATATAGACCGCTCCACCCAGGTGGTCAACGACTCTTGCAGCTTGAACAAAACGGGCCTTCTGAACCTTAGTATACATTTGTCCTTTGGGGAATAGTAGTATTCGTTTTGCTAGTGCATTTTCCGAGACAGTGGCTCTCCTCGCATCGGAGCACGCAGCGCGGTTGGTCAAACAGCTGCCCACGATCTTCGGCTTCTCTGACGAGTTCCATCGTCTGTTTCCCTCCCTAGTTGTTCTAAGATTTAAGAAAGAACAATTCAAGAGGAAATAAGCGATAAAGCTCATCGAAGACAACGGACTGATGGTAGATCATCTCGCGCTGCGTGAACCATGCCACCAGACCCGCTGCTGCGGGTAGTGCAGTGTCGAAAAGAATCGACTGTAGGCTGTTGATATATCGGCTGTTGATCAGCGTCGCATCACTATTGATCTTATTGATTGGAAAGCCCGCGACAATGCAGCATCGTGGTCAGCCAGCACAACTTGAAGCGATCCCCCTATCGTCACTGTTCTGCATTCAGCCTATTCACCTTGGAGTGATAATCGCGTTGCAGATGCGCGCGCGTGCGGATCCATACCAACTGCCCAACTTTCCAGATGAAAAGTTGCACGCGAGCAGTCTTTGGCATCTCTCATGTACAGGCCCCAGCACGAGCCTGTCGTGGGGTAGAAGCGAAAACGAAGCCCCCTTTGAAAATCCAGGATTTTACGAAGCCCCCCTAGAATCTAATCGCAATCGAAGTTACCACGAAAAGTTCACGAATAAGGTTTCATCTTCAAAAAACTCCCCGAAATCGTGACAACGCCGACTGAAACAGTAGTTGTAGTCGTCAGAGTCCGATCCGATCGGAGAACGGAAGCACGTACCGATCCTCGTCGGAATCCAACGCGTCGGATTCCGACGAGCATCGATATGCATACTAATTTATTGTCCGATCGGGCCGTTGTCCGACGCACTATAAATCTATATAAAACTACACAACAAAAGGAAGAAACTCCGAATACGGTCATAAATCACACTAGTTACTTGCGAACAAAGCAAAACTTAACACGAAATGAGTAATGGCAACGAAAAGCTCACTAGACTACAAGAAAACCCTGAAATAGACGAATACAAGTAGATAACGGCAAATGAAGAACAAGCTAATGTTAAAGGACCGTGTTAGCGATGGAGCGCGGCAGAAAAACACAGTTCGTAAGTTATGGAAAATCGGAGAAGTTGATAAACACTGATATTACAAACCCATGAGTGGCACTTTGTGGGGTGTTGGATAGCGAGTGGAAAATAGTACAGGTGCATGAAAAATGGATGGAAACTTATGCGTTCTGTAGGAGAAGTATGCTCACGACAGGCTGAGCTAGGACTCAGCCTGTCCTTGACAAGCTGGCCACTTTACCGAGCATACAATTTCTTAGTTCGCAAAAGTTTAGCCTCATTTTTCAAACACTTGTTGTGGGTAAGTAAGCGCTTCTTTACCCCAAATTTGGTGTCAATCTGTGAAGTCTTGACTTAGCTAGGGCCTTGCAGCTCAACATCATGCACTAAACAGCAAGCGCGCTTCTCCCACTGGTCCTTCATGATCCTGCGCCTGCAGCGTTTCCGCCTCGCACCCCATACGAAGCCCTTTTTGCTTTTTGCCCTCTTACGAAGCTCAGCTTGCTCGACGACAAGCCGCGCTGGGGCCTGCTCATGTAGCCTTTGTATTGGGTCCGCAATCGCACCGAAGCTCACTCTTTCCATTTTCGAATTCCCTATGTACAGTCCTTATCGAAAAGATAGACGGATTGCGCGTGCGGTTTCTTAGCGTTGCGGCTGCAGAATGGCGGCGGGACTTGCTCGACCCTCTCACTTGGAACATGCTCCCGCTGCATCCCCCGTTCAAGTCCCGCCGCGATGGTGCTGTCACGCCATCCGTCTACCTTTTTGAGAAGAACTGTGTTGTTGGAATCAACGTGGCGAATACATCAAGAATCTTCTGATACCTTCAACACGAAAATGAGATGGAACACTGGCTTTAACGGATATTTTTGCCTGATGCCCCCCCCCCCCCTCTCCCCATCCCGCGTTGCTGCTCCACTACTACTTTCCCCAATGACCTCAAATGCACGAAAAAAAAACCGGCGTGTTTCAAGTTACTTCAAAGTCGAGTAGCAGTTTTTGTCCCCTCAACAACAAAGAGAATTACAGATCTCAATTAAGAAAGATTCCATGGGCTCTGTCTTTGAAGGGTACAGCTGTAACGATCTATGGCCGCTTAACGCTGGTTATATCCGCCTTCTTCCTTCTGAACCATGAAAGAAAACATCCGACTTCAGTCAGTAAAAGACAAAGATGACACAGTAAGGCTATTTTCCTGTGATCCACGCAGCCCATTTATTCAGGTCCTTGGAAACGCAAGCCCAGCATATTAGCATTAAATCTTAACAATAATAGTAAATTGAATGAGGTCTACATACACAGTAGTTCTTTATCTGTAGTAGAGGTAGCCTTCTTTTTAATCATGTAGCCTTAGCTGTCGATACAAGTGCAGTTGTCTCCAGGAAAGAAGACAATTTTGCGTTAGGTGAGCGAGAAGGATATTACAGACGTAAAGTACAGCCCGACTCGACTGTACTAGCGCTTCAATGCCCCACAGTTCCTCTTTGTTTGCTCCGTAGTACATGAAAACAGCTAAATCTCACTACAAGCACATTACTTGTAAATCACACTCACAGTAATCTTACTTAAGTCTACTGTGTCCAATTATGTAAATGTCATGACGGTTCCATAAGATCCGCAATCCCTGGAGTCATAGGGACTCCAAAGTGCTGTACTTGCGACTGACGAACGCCACCAGAAGTGCTTCCCGTAAAAGAAAAATATTGTGGTTACAAAAGTCGTATATTCCTAGGAGTAACTCTCCCTGTACCCTTAATCAGATGCAGTTCATAAGTGCGATGGGCAGAGAATACAACTATTTTGTAGCAGATACGCAAATGACTTGTCTCCCGCCCATTACCTGTCGAGCAACCACTGTCGATCTATGGTGGCTTTTCTGACTTAATAATTTTTTATGACTTTTTTTATCGATTTGCCAACAACACTTTCCAAATTATCCTTCTCTTACTAAATTCTTTTCAGCCTTAAGAGGACTGACCAATGAAAAATGGATCGTCTAGACAGAGGCGAAACGAAACATTCGTACTAAGTTCTTTTCCATTCACTAACTTTTCCACTTTTTATTTGTCATGGCGAAGGTTTCACTGTTTCCAATTTCGGCATTCGGATACAATTCCAGCAGAGAAATTCTAGTCGCTCCGTAGAATCGCGTTAAAATGCCGTTAGTCTGAATCCTATAAATTATTCCTCTGCCCTTCGCCGGTCAGCCAGCCGTCTGCTTTCTTGTACTCGCAGAAAAGCCAATACCTGTGCAATTCCAACACATGCTCCCTATTCAATTGTACACTGTGTGTTTTTAGCATGCTAGGTATATATTTGTGTTTCAGACCTTACTAAATGCATATGGAGTTATGGTACAGCATAGCCACGGTTCTACTCGCATCGGTAGGTGATTCGCTCGTACTTTGGTTCTCTGGTATAGTGAAAAGTAGGTTGAGGTCTCAATCCTCCTTTGTTATCTTCGGAGTTCGATAACTTATTCAGGGAAACGATATCGAAAGCAATACTTTGATTTCAAACAAATTGTAACGGCACATCTTCGAGTAGCTTCCATGTTCTCTTATCGTAAAACCTGGGCATTTTTAGAAATGACTTCAATTTTCTTATGCTGTTTGACGGGGTAGTAGGCGGACTCATAAAAATTGGCCGCTTTCATGCCTTTGAGGATGACTTGTTGTCGAAACGTCGGCCAATAAAAGTGTGCTGTTAACAACATGTATGGCGTAAGAAAATTGAAGTTAGGAGTTTGAGTTTTCTGTAGAAGTTCACAAAGGATTTATTATGAATTCGGCAACTTGTTTCGTGGAAATATAGCAGTGGCGGACGCAGGGGGAAGCGGGAGATTACTTTACGAAACAAATAAAGATCTTGTTACTGTTGATTCTTAATTGTTTACTCTTATTAATATTCTAAAATAATTTTTATCAATTATTCATTATTTAAACTTATATTTTCAACAATTTTAATTTCCGTCTGGGTTCCCAACGACGGGGACCCTGCTTCTTCTCCCACGCCCCCCTTTCGCCCACTTTCTGCGTCCGCCACCGGAATGTAGTTGTATTGCTATGAAAATTGAGGGCTCACCACCCCCCCCCCACATTTCCTTTTTCAATGCGTGCAAATAGTTGAGACCAGAAAATATCGCAACTTGCAGGTACTGACGTCGGGCATAATCTGCTGTGTTGTTGCGATTATAGGAATGCAAAAATTGTCTCTATACAGAAATACATTTGGACATATTACTACATACAAATGCGCTGCTAGTGCAATATTGCTCACTATGCTTCTCTTATGGACGATTCCGTGTTGCATATGGTAGGTCAATGACTCCATTTCAAATTCTTCAACTTTTCGTGGTATATTCTCTGAGATCCTATCCTTCAAAAACAACGAAATCGTGGCAGTTTCTGTTGCTTCCCCAGAATACGAGGGTGGGTTGAAAAGTTTCCGGAATGACCGGAATATATTCGCTGTTCTCCAAACATTTTTATGGCATTGCGTTGATAAATCCTCCATATGAAAAGGCTGGAAATGTCAGGTCGATCCGACAAAAAGTCTGCTTTTCACAAGCAATTTAGTTCAAGCAACTTGAAATGCATTCAGCTATTGATAGAGACGGATTTTAAGCGGTCACTAAGTCTTTATATTTAGAGGAGAAAATGGGAAGGAAATGAAACCGCATCAGAAGAGTGGTTTCAGCACCTCATCACCTTTACTTCGCTGAATTAGTTTTTGGGTTCGGAAAATAAAGCGTAGCTACACGAGAACAGAATGTGAACCAAGCGCAGAACGTCAAAGAAAAGTAACTGTTCTAAAAATCATAGAGAAAATGCCTGAAATCGTTCTTGCAAGTGGCAATCGAAAGTATATGAAATTGAGAAGGTTTCGGGCATTTCTTACGTACACTAATTTTTTATTTCACAAGAGATGATAAGTCCAGAAAATCTTTTGAAAGAACGGTGCCGCATTTCCACAATCCTGGAAAGAACGTATCCCAACGAGGAACTCAGCCTCTTGTTTTGAACTCCTCCCTTGGATTGGAAAAGGAAACCGTAGTAGTAAATGAAAGCTAAGTTGAGTACTACTCTTTAGGTACATGACAATATTCAAAACCTCGGAAAAGACAACAAAATAGGGTCTGAAAAAGAAAAGGTCCACTCACTGCGGTGGGGTGGTCGTGGTAGCTATTCTCGCACTCGGCAAAGGAATTTTGCTAATTATCGGCAAAGGTGTTATTTTATCATATCAACCAATGTTTTTGGGAATATTTGAAGTGGAAATTCTAGCGAAGCACCCTCATCCGGTCAAGTAAAACAGTTTTGTATCTCCATGACATTATGACCGTCCTAAGAATGCCTATCCCTCTGCGGAAAATTGTAAATATGAAACTCGAAACTTTTCCGCATCTGCTTATTTTTGTTTACGGGCTTCGTCGTACTCCTGCTCATCCATGAAAATCAAATTTCGTCTGTTTAGGAAAAGGTTATGGCTGAGCGGCGAGCGAAATTTAGCTATAGACGGTTATTTTGTGCACTTCAGAAGAGGTGATTATAGGGAAAGAACGGATGGTTTGGAAGAAATTGGACCAAGTGCGTTGAGCTTCCATGGGAATGGGCAAAAATATAAATTATTGGGTGGATGCGATTTGTCTTGTTTTCATTGTCATTCCGGAAACTTTTCAACTCGCCCTCGTAATAAAAACAATCATGCAAAGAGTTCTTCACTTTGCTGGCAACGTAGTAAAGTAGTAAAGGGTTATTGAATAACGTGATTAAGAATGCTTCCTCGTAATTTATTTGAGGGAATCCATAGAAGTAGGGGGCGAGAGTTTTAATTTTTTTTCTTTTGTGTTCTTTTGATGAGAGTATAAGTCGAATAGCTTGTGTTGGATATTTCTTGAGTAAAGGCTCCTCCCCTATCGTTTTTATCAAAATGTCATTCCTCCGCTTCCTTTTGCTGCTCAAATTGGAGGACAGAAATAATTGATCGAATTTACCAGAACACCTGTCTCTGTTTCCTTGGAATAGAAATAGCATTACAGTTTTTATTTGAATATCAGAACAGTTGTTATTGGCTTGTATCACAGAAATATCCTCCGTTGGAATGGTTGCTCTTTATTTGGAAATATTGAAAATTCTTTTCTCTCACTACTGCCAATGTTGTTGAGAATGCCATTTTTATGTAAACAGAATAACTATTAAACACGAATTCTACAACGAATTACTCGCCCAAAATAAAATTTATAATAATTTCTTTCCTGAGTCAAAATGAGGCGAAACAATTCAGAACTGATAAGTCGATGAATATGGAACACAATAGTTCCGTTTCGAAGGAGTTTACGACAATGTTACGCATTGGAGACTAGGTGTACCTCGCCCACATCATATCCTTGCTCGAATGGCTCAATTCTTAGTCAAGTTTTAGTACAAGAGTTTGTCTTTAACAGTGACTTTGATCATACCTTTTCGGCCGCTAGTGTCCATTCTCCTGAACTTTTTTCACAACAACATAATAAACACATTACTCTTTCTGCTTTCTTCTTTTTCTCATCATTCAGTGAGACAGAGAATCTGTAATCATAAGCTCTTGCCAGGCACCTTGACTACAGTTATGTTCTGCTTAACAAGCGTATTGGCATGGTGATGATGTTCTTCAACACATGCGTTTATCTTTCAACAGTTATTGGCTCTACCAGTCGAATGATAGCAGTCGCTTTGCCTTCCAAAGCTCATTGGCTCTCAGCCACTAATATTACACTTGTTCTTTTGATTGTATCGACCATGAGCTTTTTCTACTCCCTCCTTTTTCTTCCAGGCGAGTTGATTTTCTTTCACCTATGTTATCTGTATTAAACGAGTAATACTCAACGAATTATGCAATACGTAGCAAAGTTCAGTGAAAAGATGACGGCAGCCTAATATTACAGTAAAGAAATCTTCCTATTGAGGTGAAGGAATGTCCCTATTTTCAGACGATTGTTCGATGTTTTTTAGCAGCACTGATATATTATTCTACTTCTCAGATACCGAATGTGGTAGACTTCTTGCTATATATGGCGATTTTCTGTCTGGAATAACAATGTTTTCTATATCATTGCTGATGGATCTCATTTCTATAAGCTGTCTTCGTAAAATGAGAAAGGTACGATTACAATCCATTCGGCTTCTACCAAGTAACATAAACACCAGGTACATGTAGTCTTAAATAGATTGATTTTTTTCAGCGAATAGCGAGTACTCTGACGTTGAATACTAACAAAGAAAGGTTTCGTAGGGAAGTATACATGACAGCACAGGTGGGTGATTCTGCTCTTCATTTACTTCTCACCAACACATTCCTTTGATAGACGCAACAGATTGACGACCTCGTGGCCCATCGAAAAAACTTTTTTTTTTCATTTTTCTTTCTTTTTCGTTTCATTTTTGCAAATGGTTCACTTCTGCTCACCGCTGAATACCATTGTTATCGCTGATTTCCTAGGAAGATTCGTTCAATAGTTACTAGGAGTCATCAACAATTAGATGGATCTGTATATGAAGATTTACTAGGACAGAGGACAGGAAAAATTATGCGGTATTTTGAGCAATGCTAAGCTTTATTCAAGAACTCAGTAAATAATAAGCTCCACGTTCGCGTGTTTGTAAATCTTGGCAAATTTTAACTTCATATGATTTCTTATGTTTAACAGCACCCGAGATTGTTATAGTCTTTATTGTGTTCGGCCAACGCTTTGGCTTAATCGCCTTCTTAAGGGCCTGAAAGGGTTTGGCATTTTATAGAATCTACAAAACCAGGTGCATTAGCTGGTCAAGCCGAAAGTTTGAAGCCTTATCTTACAATCAAGGGAAAACAGCAAAGAGCGGCAAACCTTAGGATGTTTAGTCGAAAATGGTAATGGTCGAAAATGGTCGAAAACGATAAAGGCTATAACAATCTCGAGTGCTGTTGAACATAAGAACTCATAGTAAATAATAGTTCTTACAGACTTCCATAAACACCATATTGTGCTACGTGATGTTGTTCAGTTATCACATTTCCAGCAGTCTGTTTACTGCCCACAGTTTCGTGATATTTTTATCCACAAACTTCCTCTGGTGCTTCGTTATCGCGAGTGGAGGGTAAGCTTCTGAGAACACCTGCTTCAAGAACAGAACAAGTACAATATTGCCTGGCCTGCGCTCATATGGTCAATACAGCAATCGCTATGATCTGTGTACAATTTCAGGTACACGGCAGTTTTCTTCAATTCAGAAATAAGAATATCTTTATTCATATCTTCCAACCGGTTCACTATGTTCAGAGGGAAGAGTGTGATGAATGTTGCTACAGCAGCGGTAACATCTACCAGTGTTTATAGCGTTAGAATGAGGCATTAGACTACTATCCCGCTCAATTTTTTCATCCGTCCTTGCTCGTACTTGCCCATATTATGGCGCTGTTTGCATGTCTGAGAAGCATATTTATAAAACTGATTAGACAGGTTCTTTCCTCGAATTGAACAGAAATTATGTACATAATATGTATGTAATATAGCAATTTATTCCAGTTGATGATACATACGCTTCTTTCAACGCATATGCTAAATACCACGCACAATATTAAGCCTGAAGATTTTGATCACCAGGCTCAATTATGTAGGTAAATAATGGTTTATTGTTCATACAGATTTTGTATCATGACGTAAGCTTTGGAGAACGAGCAGAGTTCTGTGAGCAGGAGAAGTTAAATTACTAGAGAAAAGTTTACTTGAGACCTCTTGGCAACGAAATCTGTTGTTTTCACCAGAATCTCTAATAAAGTGCTGATCGAAAGAAATACTGTGCGTGTACCCAGAATGAACTGGAATCTTTATTAGGTATATGTGTGAACAATCATCCAAGAAATATCAATGGTCGTCCTCTGTCTTTTACTACTCATCCAAGCTCTTCCTCCATTTCTCATCAGAATTTCACATTGCGTTTCTTTCCTTATTCACATCAGAACTAGTCAGTGGTAACTGAGTTTCCATAGAAGAATCCTACAACATTAAGGGTATCAGCGTTTCCCGGGTTCTCCGAGATAAAATTCTCGTCCACGGCTTCTTTTCTTGCTGTGCTTTTCGTTCAATTCGGTGAGGAAAGGCGATGACCAACAGCGCAAAATCTCGGGTGTGAGCCGTGGCCATTTTTCTGCAACCAGTCTTCTCCGCCTTGGAATATGTTAATGTCTAAGTATTTCTTAATATGTGCAACTTCTTCCCCACTATATGATTTCCTGTTCCATGTTGTCTCACTGACCCCACTTTATCGCTGGTGCAATGCTTCGGAATCATTCCAGCGTTTAGCAAGCCAAAGCTTTATTATATCAAAAGATCTTGTTCATATGTAACAATTAAAAGACAACAAAACAGAATTTTCTGGGACGGCAAGATCACCAGCGCTGCATGGTATCGTTTAGTCCCCGTGCAGGATCTCTGGGATAGAGAGTCCTACTCGTTTGAAGTGAATCACATGCAGACTTTCGGTTGTACAAACGAGATGGATGCAAAAGTGCTCCTCGCAATTCACTGTTGAGCAAAACCGCAGTGTACCTGAACTATACAGTCGAACGAAGGAGAAAAAACTATGAATGCAATTGTTCTGGTTAGTGTTATGAGGAAAAGAAATGTCTTCTACTGACCCTCCACTTGCTATGACGAGGCACCACAAAAAATTCGTGGTCAGAAAAGTTACTAGTGGATGAACATCAACTACTTTGAAGGTAAAATGATAACCACACAACATTCCACAGAAGAGCAGAGTGTTAACGAAACTCTGAAAAACTGTTACCATTAATATGATACAATGTACATCTAAAATTTTTAAATGCAAAGTGATCGTGAGTGTTAAATTGCGGGCAGTTTCTATTTTCTCTTTGATCGAAACCAATCTCATTACAGTATCCTCTGTTCTCCAAACATAGGCATACTTGTTATAATTGATTACGTTTTTCTGCTCCGTTAAAGTCAGTAGGTGGAACTCTTTATTTTGATCGGCCTAAAGTTTCGATGGTAACGTGCTTTTCAAAGGCCTGGAGGTGTTATCGAACCTGTGCATGAACTGGATCGCCAAACATCTCATCTCTCCCGAGAAATCGCCCAAACACATTTGTACATCCCTTAACCGAGTGAGGAACGCACCATGAATATCATTTATCTCATTTCATAACTATTATTTCATCACTTGACGCGCAACAGCTACATGCCTTGAGGCAATTGGCCAACAATTGCAAACGACTGATCCTCATCAGTACCTAGGATCTTAGCTCACGATCAGTTGTCATCTACTGGATCCCGTTAAAGTTTCGATCTTCCTATGGGTAGTGATCTCGATATTCATGAATATTAGAAAACCTGGCGAAAATGGAGTTGAGGGGGGCACTTGCTAGAGACAACAGAGGTGCTTTTGAAATGTTGCACACGTTCTAACCTGCTCAGCGCAGGGGTTCCAGATCGAGTAAGTATGCGCAGGAAGCGCAGAGTCCTTTTGTCAAGTTAAACAAGTTTTAACTTGTTATTCGCATTGATTTTTAGCTTGGAAGGACGGAAACAATGTCAAAATATCTGTCTTCAATTTTTTGGTTTTTCTTTTCGTTTTCTAGTCTGACTTCGTTTTATTATTGAATCAACAACCTCTTTTAGCCTGCTCAGGCATAAAAAATTAGTCTAGATATGCATTACGACCACTTTCTGGGGATGCTCCCTCCAACTCCCTTTTCACCGAAAACGGAGTCTTTGAAATGTTAAATAGATGACGTACCTGACTAGACATAATCACCTCCTTGCGAAATCGCTGTTTCTTCTTTTCTATGCTCAAAGTATTCGCAATCCGCTTAAAAAGCAACAATGTCTTGTACAGTCGGGCTACGAGAGTTCAGAATGCATAGTTTCTGACACTGTAGAATATATCGACAAAGGTTCTATGCGTTCAATAAGATTATGTCTTCATGCTGTACACAATACCAATTCGTTGAAGACTCTTTCACTCTAGTAAAAATTGTGGATGGCTGCCATAGCCTATTCCTAAAACACGGTGAGATGTTTTCCACCCGGTGGCAAGCAAGTCCTTTGCAAGTAATAGAGCATAGAAATGTTATCGTACCTGATGTCTGTCGATATATTCTACGCGTTTTTCTTCTATGCATTGCTATCAATGACAGTTTATCCGAACAACTTAGTCTTAACGTGAACGCCGCCCACCTTTCTTGTTCTGCGGAGAAAGAATATTGATACGACATCCATTACTACGCAAACGGTTACAACAGTTATTCCTGAGACAAAGTCACCATACAAAGCAAGCAATTCTCCGCATTTGGTTTTTGGGTAATGGAATAGTATGTCTTCGCTGCTGAAGTACAATGAACAGCCTTCTGCAAATATATAACCATAAGTTATAGCGGGAAAAGGTAGAAATAAGCAAATGATACGTTTGGATGCATTTGGTTATTCGAAAAATGATGCGGGATTTTCAATATTTTTGTATGTTTGTTGTATTTTTTTGTATATTTTGGCAATAAATTTCCTCACATGTAATTTTACCAGCTATATACTATTGCAACTCTTGAAGAGAGATGTTTTTGAAGAAAATTTGAGGAAAGAGAATGTAGATATAAAATATGTTTGTGACTGGTTTTCCATGTTAGCAATAGAGGCGTCAAGACAGGAATTGCGACCAGTGTACTTCACTAATCCAGATGGAGTGTGGCATAAACAGCTCCGAACAACAGCACCATGGGCGAAGATGTGCATATTCAAGTGGTCAACCGGTAAAAATCGCTCAGAGCTGAGATAAATTGCTTTAGAGGTATGGCCTCAAATCGTGTACTGATTTTGGAACAGCATAGAATTTCACCCTAAGCCATGAAATCTACATTCTTCAAAAACGATAACTCCATTGCTTTCGGTTTAATTGTAAACAAGATGGAAATGATGCTGATTTCCTTCTTATGTTATCCTTGAATTTTGAAACGTTGCCTCATTTTGTTCATATTTTGCGAGTAATACCATGTGGGCCAAGGCAAGCAATGCAGTATGTCTAAGTTATGGGATCATTCGAGAACATAACAAAGGTGGTTGATTTTGAAAGAAAGTTAGAGATCTACACATTTTATAATTTCTGTTTATATTGCCTTGTAGAAGTTTGGTCTGTCTGCTGTAGCTGTGTATGGTCTTCAAAATGTTACTTTCACATACCAGGGAAATAAAAAGCAGAGTATATTAGACCAATAGCGAATACACCTAACAGTAAACGCAAAGTACGTCCTTCCGAGAACCAGTGCAGTTTTGAAGGTATTGCGACTGTAACCAATCTATTTGCTGAGACAACGATATTGGAGTTATATACCGACGCGTTAAACATAGTTATGATATAACCAATACGAGAATTGAGCACCCTGTGCGTGACGTCGAAACGCCTAGAAAGGAAATTATGAAGAAATCTACATGGCTACTCGAGAGGTGAGAGTAATGATGGTAATCCCTTGTATCACTCCAAAACATCATGAGAAATTAGTACTGTAAAGAAATTTCATTGACATTAACTGCATAAGTCATACTAATCAAATTAGCAGTGACGCTCAGAACAAAACAATATTATCAACAGTGGCAGCTTCATATTAAAACATGTTCTCAGGGGTACGAAAATCCAAGCATAACCCACCATACACAACAAGGTACAGTCCAAAGCAATAGGATGATGAGCAAACCAGCACAAGCAATACATTTATATGTAATGATATACCCAAATGAGTTCTTATACACTATTACCCTTTGTACACCAATAACGGTGAAAACACAGCAGAAAATACCCGACATGTATACCTGAAAATCATAAATGTTTTTTTCCTTTTCACATTTTTTGGCAAGGAAGCAACACTGACCAGTAATAGGCTCGCCACTGCTACCGCATGCCACGAATCCATTCTTCCAAATCAACTATGTATTGCGTGTTCCGTTTGTCTTAAAAGCGGTGTGGCTAGTATCTGAATAGGCGACGAATACAAGTAACTCGCAATAGCTGCGCACTTTCAAGTAGTGTGATCATCCTCACTCGGTGATGTTTTGTACGCAAAAATGCTGTGGGAAATGTGCAGATTACATTTTCAGATCTTTGAGCATCGACGACATTAGGTTGCACTTAAAAGAAATCATAGGTTGTCCATCAGCTACGGCATTCGGACAAATTACCAATTCCCCAAAGCAGTGTCATAGGCTATACGCAAGGCAACAATTTTGAAACAGATAATGAGGAGCGTTGCGAGCCAATAAATGAGGCTCCTGCCGCCACAGAGATATTTTTGCATGTTGTCTGATCTGTTTTTGTTAAACAGTGGCCTTAATTTCAAAACCAGCTAATTTACTGGTATTTTTTCTTGGATCTGTGGGAGGGCAGACACTAGCACTCTTCATCGACAATGCTCATTCGTAGAGAATATTCAATGAAGCTATTCACTGACGTTAGTTGCATCGTCTGGCAGTTTCCCTAGCGAATGTCACATCGTCACAGAAGAAGTTTCGTTAGGCGCATACACGGGGAGGACAAAAAAGTGTAAGAAGTACTCCGAAAACCTATAATGTACTCGACATGTCTTCGCTAAGAAGTGAGATGGTGCCGATAGAATTTATTTATTTATTTAATACGCCTGTAGGCGTGCTATAAGATGGCAAAGAGTACGAGGCAGGTAGTAATCGAGTGTGAAGGTACATATAAATAAAACAAAACAAACACAAAATTACAAACAAAAACACTAGAACAGTAAGAGCAACCATAAGAGGAGAGTATGAATGACAACACGCAGACATAGGATGCTGTGGTAGGGTCAACCAGGTCACATAATTGAGAGGTTCTAAATTAAACATAACTCAGCACCTAGACTCTATAAAAGGCGGATAAGTAGCACTGGTAGTGAAGAATCAAGACGTGTATAAGCCACTCATGATGAACTATTAGAATAGGCCCAATAGCTTTGGGAGTAGCCACTCACATCAGCCAGCAAGGAATTTGAGCCGAAAATCCCATTAAAACTCTATTTCACTGGATGTACTAGAATTATGCAAAGAAATAGTCGTAAGCAATTGATAGAAGTTCAAAACTCACTTCAAAAGAACTTCAAAAGAAGGCAGTACAATGCGAATTCAATGCGTTATTCTATCTTTTTCGCTGCGGAAAATATGTACTAGCGAAAATATGTACTAGCGACTTATCTCTGTAATCTCATCAGAATAGTGCCAGGGAGTTATGGCCTATATTCTTCCGACACTTACATGTCGCACGATGACTTCGACCCAGTACAAGTCATTCGTGAAGATCACGACACAGCAGTGATGGACGCAGAAAGAGTTGTGAGGGAGGAAAATTGGGGTCTTCGCCGTTTTGGGGGCCCAGACGAGAAATAAAAATAATTAAAATATTAATTTGAATATTAAACAGGTAGCAATCATTGTTTGAATATGAATAAAAATATGCAATTATAAATGCACAAACACAAGATTTTTATTTTTATTTTTTTGTAAAGTAATTCCGAAAATTCGGCGACATTCTTATTCTTATTCTCGGAGGTAGGGCGCCCCTCGCCCTCCTACGTCCGCCACTACGACAAGACCATTGCAGTCACGATTTTCTGCTCGAAGACAAAGCGCAAAATATCAGAAAACTTCCACTGTTTGATGAGAGACCATTTCACATGACGAGATTCAGAAAACCAGAGTTTCTTGTGGGAGTCATCATAGTTCATTTGATTTTCGTTCTCAGCTTGACTAGTGGGATGTGAAAAAGTAAGAAGTAAGAGTGATAAGATCTGAAGAGGGATTACACGACTTTGATGGAATCATAGAATCAAATGAATCTAACAAGCAAGTGCACCACCAAAAGAACTTGGAAAACAGCCACTGTTACGCAAGGTAGCTGCTTTACCGGCTAGTGTGCTTTGGAGCGATTGCCACAAGGGTGAAGAACAAAAACAATGGCAAAAATGAGCTTAATGACAGGAATAACGGTTATAAGAATGCAATGTTGAGTCACTGGGGCGGGATTTACTGGAATGAGGAGCGTCAAAATAACGAAGCCCTGGGCATTGCCATGAGATAATGATTAATTTCTTGTCTGCAGCCTTTTTTAGCTTTTCAAGGAACAATACACAATAACGCTAGCGCAAGTGGAGAAATGAAGCTTGAACGTAAGAGTGGTTTCTTGCGAAGCGCAGAACAAAGCAGGACAGCCTTACCTTTTTCCAGGAGTATTTCCTTTTGCGAGGTCAATAAATAAATTTTAACAAAATTTGTGGCCACACTCTCGTAAAAAGCTTTTGTGTTATCATTAAGCGCTGTTGTAACTCATACCAAGCAAGATTAACTTAGTTTACAATAATATAATCACTACTTTTCTTCCTCTCATTTATGGTTATAAAAGAAGAGTATTGCGTGGACTGGTATCATTTTTTGGTTTTGAGGTCGTCCAGCTTCCGCTTGTCTGGAATAATCTCCGAAAAAAGGTCTTTGCCCGCAAAACATAGGCTAAATTATCAGGCGTGGTGGTGAACCTCTCGAAACGACGACGATGCGATGAGTCGGAGGTCGTAGTTAACTGTCAGCTTCGGTTTGCAACCGCGAACAAGCTACGAGCTAACTGACAACCTTGATGCTTGGATGGCTTGGATTATGAGGCTTTAGCAAAACCTTTTGCCCATCAGGGGTTTCAAACTCTCAGCCAACAAATTCTTGATGGCCTCAGAGTGCGCCGACATACCTCTGCCCTACCGACTCCATGACTAGCGGAATTTTAATATGCCAAGCTCAAAAATACATTTTCGTGCCCATAAAATATCTGGGAACGTGTGAGAGTTAGCGGTCAAAATCACCCACCAGAAGATCGGAACGAATGTCATCGATGATCTCTGGTGGGAGGTCATGGTGATCGGAACGGTATAACACCGATCAGCTGGATGTGCCCGGAGTTACGTCTCTATCGAGAAGGAGCCAGTGTACGCTCGACTGGCTACAACGATGAACGCGAACAATGAGCAAAAAGTCCTCTCAAGGACTTTTTCGCCAAACGACGAGGTCACCGTCTGCGTCTAGCGCGCCGCACACTCTTTCGCTGTCAGTATCTTCGTCGTTCCATACTGGCAGTAAGCTAAGAATGGCAAGCTCACAGTTCGATTTCGAACTGTGAGGTCGCCTGCAATTATCGTCCCGGTTTCGTCCTAGTATTTAAACATCACACTTATGGAACCATCATCGAATCAATAAAGCCTACATTAGCTATTCCGAAGTTTCTTGTAAACTGGGAGTAAGCTGCCAGTTAACTCTCATCGTTAACTGACAGTTTTAGTAGGTTCACTACAACCCCGGGTTCTTGCAGAATCGATGTAGGATTTTCGATGGATTGATTGTTGCCTACAGATGACCATGAATTCCGGTGATCTTATCCACCCTTGGGAGGAATAATAGACCGCGAAAATAAGTTACCTCAAGTGCTCAGGGAAGGGGGAGCCCTACAGCTTTGGATGGAAGATAATGAGAGCTGTGCTGCCGTTTTGTTTCGAGAATATTTTATTTTTCATGTGCACCTCTAAAGTGATTGTCAAGTTAGTTGGATTTATTCAATTTCTCTCCGAGCAATACTCTAGTGGAGAGCCAAGCTTCAGCAGCTGTTGGGCACTGCATGCCTTCTGTACATCAAGCAAAAGCAGGCATCAGCCTCTTTTCGGCTATGAACAGAAAAAGGTATGAGGCAAAAAAAAAACGAGCCCCTTGGCGTCCTGAAAATTCCATTCCAATGGCCCGGACTTCAGAGAAAATTGAACAATCTAGATGCTGGTAGCAGTTTTTGTACAGCAAGAAAATCACTTTAGAACGATTACAGATAAGAGAAATGAGAATGAAAAGTTATGAGCAGTAATGAGAAGTCAGATATGAGAAATACGAGAAATTATAAGAAAAACAAGACGTTGAAAAAACGCGGAAATTTGTTTGACAGCGCAATATTTATTTATCCACAGAAAAAGTACGTAAAAACATAACTTATTTGGAGGCAAGACCGATGAGAAAGTCAAAAGTTCCCTAGAGCAGTTTTTGTGGAGCCATTTGTCTTCAGAAAATCAGCAATGTTAGCAGAAAACGAGTAATGAAATTTTTTTTGAAAAGACTATATGTTAGTCCCAATATCACAATACCAGCGTTTTGAAAAGATTCCTGAGTTCACAAGTGCTGGGAAAATTATTGGCCAAAGTGCTGATATTTTACCAACTGTGCGTAGATCTAACACTTCTTGACAATTCCAGCTGCTCCTATCAAGGAAAAAGGAATTAAGACAAAATGACAACTTGCGGGTTCTCAGAGGCTTTGACCTACAAGTCAGGAATTTGGCGTCTTTCTTCCGCATCAACTACATATATCATGCATTGTTGCCTTTCTGAAGTGACCCAGCTCTCTCTAGATGAATAGCGTTCCTGAGTACTCGCTCGAGGTCGGATGGCTGGATAGTCAAAGTTGTGATTTACAAGTTCCAGAAATAGTTCACTTCAGGTGGCCGTCTAAAAGCATCCGCTACATAGTTAGTATCGCTAGCATACTTTTATCATATCTATTTTAACATACTGATTTCTTTGTTCCTATAATCATGACGTTGTGTCACTCATTGTCATTTTCGTCCGCTTTTTTTTCTAACGCGTTGTTATGCGTAACGAAATACATAGAGAGAAATGTAAATTAATGTTCTTTATATTTGGAAAATGTAACAATCAAAGCTATTCCTAGACGTATATATTTCCACTTATTCATAGGGATCGGAGCATTTTCCAGCTTCTCCTAATACCTTCTTAGCCAGCTAATCTTTTTCCTCTTTGACATCAGCATTTTACTGGAATTAATCATATCTATTCTTGTCTCTTTTATGCACAATTACGGAAATTACGAAAACATACGACTAGGGCAAAGCGCGTTCAAGGAAATGAAGATATGAGGACAGAAGCGAACTTTCATATTGATAAAAAAATATCCCTATGCAGGGAACAGGGTGAAACTCAGCAATAGTTTTTTAGTTCATCTGTCCAGTGGGAGAATGGTGCACAAAGGAAGGAAGGAAGAGCGCTCCC